>QJPP01004346.1:0-158209 GCA_003996215.1 Jaltomata sinuosa
AAAGGCACAGGTGAAAGTAAGAAACAACGCACCTGGGATCCTTGCAACAACAGTGTATACAAAATAAGGTTACGGAATGGACGGTATACCGGTAACCTCAAGTATAAGAAGAAGGGAGAAAGAATAATAATAGGCATGCTCAAGACATGAATCAATACTCAACTAATCATATCAACCTCAAATCCAGAACCTAACACCCTAGCAGTACCAATCTCATACTTATCCATAATAGAGGGTTTTGTTGACCACCGTATTTGTGGTGGTTTGGGCGCAACGACTAATAACTTGAATCAATATCTCTAATAGAGCAGATCTTCCGTGCGATATCAATCTTATGTTTATGGTAAGCGGTCTATCTTTTCCCTTACTAGATTAAATAGGGAAATTCAAAAAAGTATAGGAAAGGAAACCTTATTCGATGACCACTCCTCTTTTTGAATAAAGATAGGGGCAAAAAAAAGGGAAGAGAGGGATGAGGTTTCTCTTGCTTTTGTTATAGGGGGGCCCCAATGGGAGGCTCGAACAATGGGCTATTAGCTTAGTGGTAGAGCGTGTCCATGATAATTGCATCATTGCACCTGGTATATGAGGGATCTCAACCACATGGATAGTTCAATGTACTCATCGACGCCTGACCCAGATATATGGATCATCCAAGGCACATTATCATGGCATACTTCTCTTTTTCAAACCAGGGTTTGAAACCAAACTGCTCCTCAGAAGGATAGAGTTCTACGGCAGTAAACTCAATGGATTCAGTTATAGTGATCATGTTACTGTGAAAAAATATGCTAGACATGCTCAATTGGGTGAATTTTTTTAATTAGATCATGCTACTTTGAAATCTGATGGTGTTTTTCATAGTAGTCCAAGGGGTTGGTTTAATTTTGGGCATGCTTTGTTTGCTTTGCTCTTCTTCTTTGGACATATTTGGCATGGTGCTAGAACCTTGTTCAAAGATGTTTTTGCTGGTATTGACCTAGATTTAGATGCTCAAGTTGAATTTGGAGCATTCCAAAGGCGCACAACACTAAGTAATCCAAGCCAACCCACATTACTGACTAACGATGGATAATCATATGTATTAGAGGTACTAAATACAACTCCATGAATGAGAAAAATGAAGATTGCATTGATAATAAAGATATCTGGGAAAACTGCTAAAAAATACTGAACATGAGTGAGGATCCAAATGAATTTTGCTTTTATTTCCCTCGTATGGAGCACTGAGTTACTTATGTTATGGTGTTGCTACAACAACATGTATAGTAAGAAAAATCATATGAAAAGAAAATGGGGGATATGATATAACCATAACGAATGCATCAGAGGGAAATTAAGTGGTTGATATTGTCCCTCCCAGACAAAAATGCTGCACCTGCATTATTTTGATCGCAGGTGCACCGATCGCTGGTAGTTAAATGAGCTACTTCTTTATTTCATATTATTTCCAACCAAGTTTTCTCCATTGTTTGAGCTTGGCTAAGAAGTAAATTGTCCTTTTCCTGTCGATTCTGTATTCTTATGAGGTAATTCTTCTTCCCCTTTTACTCTAGTACTTATCCTAGCATTATTTTTGTGCTTCTTTCTACAAAATGTTTCCAATTTGCATGAAACTTCCAGATTAAAGTGAACTTGGGCATTTTTTTGAGCCCCTAATCGAGTCCCATTCATGCTCAAATTTTGGGCATGGATTAAGAAACCCGTTAGAAATGTAATTGTAAAATTTGTTTTTTGTTTTGCTGCACGGGCATCGAGGGTCATTTTCCAACCTCTTTTTTAGCCTGAATTTTTTAATATCAATTTGGGTGTCATTCTTCTCGTCTTGACACCTGGATTATCTTCTTGATGGCATAGTAGCATTCTGAGGCTGTTTGGAAGTGGAAGGCACACGAGTGACAGTTCATGCTTGAAGTTCGACCCCAAGGTAAGTTATGGTTTACTTATTTTAGATTTGGCTTAGTTAGATTTTATATGTTATGAGTTGCATGAACGTTAGGATAGGTTTATGTTAGAATTAGGCTTAAGTATTCTATTCTATTCTTTTTGGCTATCTTCTAGAATGTAGAATAGTATTACCATGTTTATCTTTAGTATAAGAGCTTGTAGAATTATTATGTCTAGCCTAGAATCCTTAGAATGATTTAGGGAGTTTTTAGAGATAGAGTTGGTGTTTTTACTTTTTTTTTCCTTCTTATTTTCCATTTTTTGCTTGTCTATTACCGTATTTGTTTATCTGTGGACCCGAGGCCATAACATGGATCAAATGGAGTTCCAAGTTATTTACCTTGTTTGGAGGCTATTTTATCCTGGTTGATTTGGTATTCGCTGAATTTGGCATTATATCTCATATTTCATTAAATGGAAAATAGTTTGGAAATGATGGAAATATGAGGTTTTTGGTTAAAACATGAGATTTTTACTTAACCACTGGTTTTTGAAAGAAAGGAAAGTACCACTGTTAATACCGGTTTGAGGGATGTTTTTGGACCTTTTATCTATTTTACTTTCCTATTGATAAGTCTGAGGCATGATTTCGGGTGGCCTGAGGAGCATATATACGGGTTTTACTTTTATGCATATGTTGATAAGCTCGAGGTTATATTCTGGGGGCCTAGGGAACTAGATACCAGGTTTTACATTTTTGCATTGGACGTATTCCACATCATATCATCTGATGATGCATTCTTTGCATTGCTTATATCTACTTAGAGCAAATTTGCCTTTATTATCATTATTATCTTCACCGTCATTTTAGATAGCTCTGTTTTCTGTTGATAACTAGATTTAGGTGGATCCATGTATCTAGTTTACTTTCTTGTGTCTTATAATATATATTATCTTTCTGAGGTTGATCCACCTATGATGCCTACTGAGTACCCATTGCTTTTGTACTCATACTACACTCTACATCTTTTTCTGATGCAACACCTATTAAGAGCCACCCTTGTTGACCCTTCGGTCGTTCATGACCAATTGTTGTTTGGATTGCGGTGAGGTCCTACTGTGTAGAGATCCTTTACTGATTTCTATCTACATAGCAGTTTATATTTTTGTATTTTGGATAGACAACACTTGTTGTATAGCTATTTCATACTTTAGACGCTCTTGTATCAGTGTCACCAAGTCTGAGGTTAGTCTTTTAAATGTTTTGTCTTCTCAGTAACTTTGGGGCCATTTCTGTATATTTATTATTGTGGGTAAGTATATATATTGTTAGCCCCTTCTTGTATGATTCTTTCCCATATTCTATTATTTAAAATTATTTTACTATACTTTCATATATTTAGGTTGACTTGCCTACCAGGGGGTTATGTAAGCACCATCGAGGCCTGATATTGGGTCATGACAGAGTAGTATCAGAGACTTAGATTCACCGGTCGTACTACTACTGTAGCACCCCAGAAAATTTAAGCCAAATCGGAATCGTTCTTCATATGTTGTTAGACCCGAACTAGATAAATTTTCTATGTATCTAAATATTAAGACTTATTTTGAAGTTTTTAAAGGTGTATTAGATATGAATTAGGGTCGTAAAGAACCGCTAGCTCAAAGTTGAGTTGAAAGCTTCCTTACAGATTGAGTTTTAGTGTTAGATTCAAGGGTCAACTTCAAACGATCATAACTACTAAAATATAAAGAGTTAGGTGGCCTAGTACCCACCAAATTAAAGGAATTTGAATCTTCTTTCCAACGGCACTGACTGTTTCTTAATACGAGTCCAGAGTAAAAAGTTATCAGTGTTTTACTACAGGGTGTCTGTCTATAAAAATGATAGACAGCAACCACGAGAAGGTTCCACAAATCGTGGAACTTTCCATGAGTCGTGAAACCAATTCATGGAAATCATTTTTTACCTGGAAATCACGAGAAGTTTCCACGGGTCATGAAACCAACTTGTGGAAATCAGTCCAGATCCCTGAAAAGTCCCTTGGATCCACGACTTCTATTCCTCGGACCGTGATTCATTTGACAGGCCGTGATTTTTGTCCGTGGAAGCCTTTGACAAAATTTTCTGAAGTTTTAAAATTCTTTTCCCATGGGTATTTTGGTAATTTTCCACTCTTTTAACTCCTAAGTTAAGTCATTTTGGGCAAATTAGAAGGGGTTTTATTCCCACTTAGCCTAGGTTCTCTTCCATTCTCTCAATTAAGTTCCAAGAGAAGAAAATGGTCTCCATTCTCAAAGCTTCAAGCTAAGGATTCCATCTTCAAGTCTTCATCCTAAACTCCCAAGTTAGGAAAGCATCAATCAAGGTATGTGGGTTTCCAACAATGGGTTCCTTTCACCCTTGTACCCAAAATACTCAATTCTTATGTTAAATTATGAACTTATGAATTAGGGTTTTGACCTAAATTGGGGAAAATTTATGGAAATCAAATTCTATGTTTAAATTCATGGTTTCTTATTGGTTATTCATGATTTGATTATGATTCCTTCATTGATTTTTTAAAAGGCCAAGTATGAAAGTTGATTTCTAGCATGAACCCATGAAATTACACGTTTTCAAGAGAAAGTTGGCATGATTATATATCATGACCTTTATGTATTTATGAAATTGCATGCCAAATTCTTCAAGTATGATTTTAGAAAGAAAAGCATCTTTTGAATTATGGCTATTCTAAGCTTATTGACCTATGATATGAAGTTGCATGATGCCCGATGTGTTTTCATGCATTATGATTAAGATTTGGCATGATAGTATGCCCTTATAATATGATGAGCTATATGTGCATGTTTTGGGAGTAGTATTTAGCTCCGAGCGAGAGGGTTCGATTACCCAAATCCAGAAACTACATTGCCAGCATAGGTTATGATATGATATGTGCCTAAAAGTCTTATGAGAGTGGATCCACGTCTTTATGTATGGTGTCCTTGACTTAGCGGGGCATAGGATATCTTTGCCAACTAGGGTTATATAGTTGGGTATGGTGACTTGTTCCTTGGCAAGGTTCAAAGTCAGCTTTGCTAACTAGGGTTATATAGTTAGATTCTATGTAAGCTTACATGGTCTCATGTCAGTTATAAGAAACTCCCATAAGAAAGTTTTATGCATCAAGTTATCTATTTCATGACTTAAGGTTTACTTATGGTATTTTCCCACAGAAGCTAGTTTTCATGAAAAGATTGTATTCACTCCTTGCATTTAGATTTCAGACTTACTACTTATGACTTATGATTTGATTATGTTTTCAGCTTATGATAGTGCATTGAGTCATTACATTACATATTTTACTATTATCATATGATTTCAGCTTCAAGGATATTTTAAGCATGTTTTATCACAAATTATGCATGATCTCAGTTTTAAGCATGCTTCAAAGTATATTTCATCATATCAAATGCATATCTCACATACTTGGTACATCCTATAGTACTGACGCATATCTGCGCTGCATTCTCTTGATGTTGCAGACTCAGGTTCCTTCCCTTAGGCACGTGGATAGAGATCGCAGCCCATTCCAGTCGGTGTGGGTGAGTCCTCACTATTCGAGGGCTAGTTATGATCTTAGTATTCTGTATGGATGTTTACTTTAGTACTTTGAGTTAGCTAGGGTCTTGTCCTAACAACTGTTTATGTCATGTAGAGGCTTTTCAGAGATAGACAGTATTCAAGTTTCCCTTTTTGATTACGTTTCTTATTGACTTCATCATTTATGGATTGGGTTGCCTAGCGTTATATTTGTACTTCCGCTATGTTTTCTCATGTATTCCTATGTTATGCTATGACCAAGGGTTAACTTGGGGCACTTGTGATCCCGAGTCCCATGTTACATTCAAGGGGTAGCCTCGAGGCATGACAAATACAATGTCAAAGTGTCTAGTAAAGTCTCGTGGATCAACATGATAACGTCCATATCCGATCTCTGAGAGGCGATAGGGTATTCCTTATAAAGATTCCATCTTGTTTGATTTCTTATCATGTGTCCTTGAACTTATCAACTTCTAAGTATCTTTCGTTTCACCACTTCTCAAATGGTTTGGACGAGATTAGCAGCAGGAGAGGACGAAACCTCTGCACCTATAGTTATAGACTCAACTAGAGGTTGACCTAGTAGTTGAGGTAGGGGATGGGTTGCGATGCCAGTTCAAGCCCAGACTAGATTACCATTGCTAGAGCCTAATATTGGGATTGGGGAGGTGCATTATGAGTTTGAAAGTCTGGGTCTAGCCCAACATCTGATAGGTTTTGTGGCTACTATAGTACTACAGGACACGTTGGTTTTCTTGCTTGGGTTTATTTAGGGTATGTCACAGCCAACAACTTCACCCAGTACTCTTCTTGGTTCTCAGATCAAGGACGAGGCTTAGACTTTAGACCAGGCAGTGGCACAGGGTGCAGGAGCGTAGCCTGCTACTGTGGCTCCCAGGTTAGATGTATTAACAGTTTCTACTATTATCCTGCCTATTCTAGCTAGGCCCGTTATGTCTTCTTAGGAGCAGAAGATGATTGGTAGGTTTCTGAGGTTGGGTCCCCCAAGGTTTTCACGTGCTCCTAGAGGGGATGTACATGAGTTTCTTACTAGTTGCTAGGAGAGGTTGCATAACCTTAGGTTGGTCGAGTTTCACAGAGAAGACTACACTGTCTTTCAGCTCGATGGTCCAGCAAAACAAAGGTGGATGTCTTATATTGCTTGCAGACAAGTCGGGTCACCTTCACTTACTTGGGCATAGTTCTCCGCAGCTTTCTTAAAGAAGTATGTAGAACACAACCTAAGAGTGTGGTGGATGTATGAGTTCTACTGGTTGTAGCAGGGCTCCATGTCTATTTTAGAGTATGAGGTCTGTTTCCATGAATTGTCTAGGCATGCCACTATGATTCTGCCTACCCAACATGAAAGGGTGCGTTGCATTGTTCGAGGATTGACTTTACAGATCCACTTGGCTACAAGGGGTATGGTAGCATCAAGCCAGTCCATCCTTGAGGTAGTAAACCATGACCACACTATTGATGGTGTAGTTTGCGAGGCCCAAGGGAGCAAAAAAAAGAGGCCCCACCATCAGGGCCATTACAATGGCTCATAGACATGTGGCAGAGGCTACTTTGGTAGTGGTTAGAATTACCAGCGTTTTGATCTGAGCTAGACTGTTTAGGCGGCATTACAGATTATTGACGATCAGAGTAGTCAAGGTGTAATTCAATCTTCACAAGGTGCTTATTCTGGGTCCATAAGCTGTGGTAGTCATTCTGATTCAGCTAGGTCATCACAATAGTGTATGGTTGGACGGGGTTGTAATGAGTATGGAGAGTTAGGAAACTTTTCTATAGAGTGACTTTCAGTGCAACACCGTAGGCAACATGATCAACTGGTTTAGGCCTCCAGGGTTCCAGCACCAACGGCCAGAGGTGGTGCACAAGGTAGTAGTGGTGGTCCTCAGTCTAGTAGATGGGGGGGTCATGGCGGTCAGAGCCACATGTATATATTTTTGGTCTTTCTAGAGGATAAGGCTTCAGATGATGTAATCACAGGTACAATCTCCATTAGTCATTAGTCAACTTCTATTTTGTTTGATCCGAGGTCTACATTGTCCTATGTGTCTACTTATTATGCTACTCGTCTGGAGTTTACTTATGAGTTATTGCATGTGCCTTTGAGTGTAGCTACCCCAGTAGGAGAATATTTAGTAGTAGATCAGGTATACCGAGCTTGTGTGGTGACTATTCTAGGGTATAACACATGGGTAGGCATGGTTGTGCTAGATATGGTTGATTTTGACATGATTTTAGTCATGGATTGGTTGAATCCCTACAATGTGGTCTTGGATTGCTTTGCCAAGACCGTTACTCTATGGATGCCCGGTATCCCTTTTATAGTATAGAAGAGTGTTGATAGCCACATGTCGAGGGGACTTATATCTTTCCTAAGCGCCTAGCGGTTAGTTGTGAAAGGGTGCTTAGCCTATCTTACTTACATCCAAATTTTGCTGAATAGCTCTCCAGAACTGAGATGTGAACTGAGTGTCGCAGTCTGAAATGATAAACGTTGGGACCCCATGCAACTGAACAACCTCACGAAGGTAAATATGAGCTAACCTTTCTGCATCGTAAGTAGTCTGAACTGGCAAGAAGTGCGCTGACTTAGTCAGCCAATCAATAATCACCCAAATAGAGTCAAAACCCTTAGAAGTATGAGGCAATCCAACTACGAAATTCATAGTAACCCCTTCCCACTTCCACTTAGGAATAGGAAGTCGATGTATCAAACCCCCAGGTCTCATGTGCTCAAACTTAACATGCTGACAGTTCAAGCACCGAGATATGAACTCTGCTATATCCCGCTTCATACAACCCCACCAGTAAAGCTATCTCAAGTCTCTATACATCTTTGTTGTGGCAGGGTGAATAGAGTATCTAGAATAATGGGCCTCACGAAGTATCAATTGAATCATATCCCCAACTCGATGAACACAAAGGAGACTGTCAAACCTCAAAACACCATCAGAAACATACGTAGCTCGGCTAGCCTCACCCCAAACTACCCGATCACGAAGGTCACACAAACTCTGATCCTCAAGATATAGACTTTGAATCTGATCAACTAGAGTGGAACAAACCTCAATACTGGCAAAAACTCTGCTTGGATTCGAAAATTCAAGCCTAACCAAACGGTTAGCCAAAGACTGGATGTCCAAGGCCAACGGTCACTCAGAAACTAAAATAGAATCTAGACTACCCATACTTACCGTCTTCCGACTCAAGGCATCCGCTACCACATTTGCCTTTCCTGGATGATAAAGAATGGTGAAATCATAGTCCGTCAGTAGCTCGATCCATATCCACTGCCTCAATTTCATCTCTCGCTGACTTGTGATATACTGAAGACTACAGTGATCAGTGAAGATCTCACAGTGAACTCAATATAGGTAGTGCCTCCAAACTTAAACACGAAGACTACCACCGCCAACTATAAGTCATGAGTGGGGTTAGTTGCTCGTGAACCTTTAGGTGTCTCGATGCATATGTTATCACATGACCCTGCTGCATCAATACACAACCCAGACCAACCCTTGAAGCATCACAATATACCGAGAAACTATGACCCTCAACTGGTAATGTCAACACTGAGTTGAGGTCAACAAGGCTATCATCGCACTAATTTGAACACTTAAATGGGACATCCTTCTTCTTCACAAACAGAACAGGATCACCCCAAGGCAATACACTAGGCCTAATAAAACCCTTAGCTAACAAATCTTGGAGTTTCTCCTTAAGCTCTCTCAACTCAACTGGAGCCATACGGTAAGGAGAAATGGAAATAGGCCTGGTGCCCGACTGTAACTCAATAGCAAAATCAATATATTTCTCAGGTGGAAGTCCTGGAAGGTCTGTAGGGAACACATCCAGGAAATCTTTAACCACAAGAACTAACTCAGGGGAAGAAGGGTCGGCACTAGCATCTTGGACATATGCTAGATAAGCGAAACACCTACGAGAAATCAACTTCCTAGTTCAAAAACAAGAGATCATCCCAGATGGTGTGTGACTAATAGAACCCTCCCACACAACCGGGGATGCACCAGGCATGGCTATGGTAATGGTCTTGGTATAACAATCCAAAATTGTACGATGAGGGGATAACCAGTCCATGCCCAGAATGACATCAAATTCTAACATATCAAGAATCATAAAATCACCCCAAGTCTCAATATCTCCAACAGAAATCATACAGGATCTCACAACCCGATCCACTACTAAAGAACCTCCTACCGGGTCAAAACAGATACATGTATAAATAACGACTCACTAGTCAATCCCAAGCAAGGCAAATAGTAGGCAAAAACATACGAACAAGTGGATCAAGGATCAAATAAAGCATAAGTTGGTCGATGGAATACGAAAATCATACCTGTGATCATAGCATCCGAGGCCTCTTCCTCCGGTCTCCCAAGGACCGCATAAAAATGACAATGACCACCACTTGACTGACTACCATCCCTAAAACCTGTCCTACAATGGTGGGCACCAGCCCTATCCTGACCACTAACACCTTTAATCGATGGCTGGACTGCATAGATAAGCAGAGCTGACTGAGCGGTTGGATGAACTGTACCCTACTAGGGGCAATCTCTAGCAAAGTGCCCAATAACTCCACACTCATAGCAAGCCCCTTATGGCCTATACTGTCAAGATGAACCAGCTAAACTCGAATGGCCACCACGGCCTGATGCCCTAGAAAGTGAACCCCTCGTAGTCTGACCACTGTAACCCTGCCGGATACTATATCCCTGCTCAACTTGAGACGCACCAGAAGACTAAAGTGAAGCCTGAACCGCTCGACTAAGCTGACCCTAGTGCTGCTGTTGTTGATAACCTCGGCCCTACCGAACTGAACCTCTACTACAATGACGAGAACCACTGTAGCTATCCTTCTGTCGAGGCCTCTTATCTCTAGCCCCAGAGTCATGGTTATGCAAATCCTTTACAGTACGGGAATAGTCTGCACTAGCCTAGAATGACTGACCACTAGCAACCAATATTTCTACTGGCTCTCTAAACTCTCTCTATTGCCCCCAAACAAACCTACGAACTATGTCAGTCTTGGTAGGCATAATCATGGCCAAAATTAAAGCAAGCTGATGAAAACAAGTCTGATACTCTGATAGGGTCATAGAACCCTGTGCAAGTCTAGTGAACTCCTCTCTTTGACGCACTCTGTCACTCTGGGTAATAATTTGTCTATAAAGGCCTCACAGAATTCGAACTAAGTCAACGGAGGTGACGATGCTGGTCTGCAAGAAACCTGAACCCTCCACCATTGCTTAGTTGGGCCCTCCAACTGATATGTCATGTATCCAATACCGTGAGCCTCCAGTAAACCTGGATGGTGCAACATCTCCTCGCAGGTAGTAATAAAGTCATATGGGTCTTTTCCAGAAGTACCAGCAAATCTCAGAGGTGCCAATCTCAAAGACCTACCCAGTGCCTTCTGCTCCATCTCTATCATAGTTGGGCGAAGAGCAAGAGGTTGTACAACTGATGGAACTGGAAAAAACCTCAGTGCGGGGAGCCTTAGTAGGAGGCTACGCTCCTGAACTCTGTGCACCCAGGGATTCCCCCTGAGCGGATGTTTGTGCTACCTTAGAAGGCCTCTCTCCAATTATACCCAAAAGCTATAATAGTAAACCTCGAATATCTGAATACTGAGATGGAGCTGAAGATAGCACATAAGTGGGTGCTGGAGATGGTACTGGAGCTAGTGGTACCTGGCCTGCCCCCAGGTATATATGTTATAGCTCAATAACTAACTCTGGCTCATAATCATGCTTGAGCTCTATCTCCACCCTCAGAGCTCTAGCAGGTGCCACTTCTCGGGCACGTCCTCGACCTCTACCCTTACAACCACCCTAGCCCCTAGCTGGAGTCGGAGGTGCAGGGGTCGAAGGCTCTCCTCAGCCAGAAGCCAAAGACCTCATACGAACCATCTGCAGAAGAGTGAACGAGAACAAATGAGATTTCCAGAAACTTTAAAAGATACTACGCACGAGATAGAAGCAAGAAAAGTCCATTTTTCCTAAGATGTCACTATAGCCTCCCGAAGATTGAGTACGGACATCTGCGCCCCAATCCGCAGGACTTTACTGTACATTGTCTCTTATACTGATGACACAGGTGAACCTAGAGCTCTAATACCAAGCTGTCATGACCTGATTTCTCGGTTATGATGGCACCTATGACCCCTCAGTAGTAGAACCAATCCTCATAGCCCAGAACAGTTAGTAATGGGCTACTATCAAATAATTAAGAGGGAGAAGAAGCAAGGGAAAATAAGTAAAGAAAAGGGACAACAGGAATATATATATACATATATAGAAGATAAACCAAACCCCAAAACCTTGTATAATAATATAGAGGCAGAAATACATATAAGGAGTACAAACGATCTAAAATAATATTTACAGATGTCTCTGAATGGTAATAGAGTACATAAAGTAAAAGATAAACTAAAGCTAAGCTCCGGTCGGCAAGAGCTCACCCTCAGTCTGAAGTAGTCCCCAAAAGATCTCCGAGCACAAATCACAATGATCTAGTGGCGATGGCCCACACTAGGATCTACACCAGAAGAAACAGAGTGTAGTATGAGCACCAATTGTCAAGCAACCGGTACTTAGTAGTCATAATAGGCTGAGTGGATACATACAAGATAAAAGAGCAGTAATAAGCAGAATAGAAACAATTAGTCACTGAAAACAATGAAGGAGCACACGGAAGCTAGCACGGAAGGAATACAACTAAGATAACACACAAGGCTAGCTACTAGATTACCAATCACGTGCGAAAGAAAGAATTACGTACCTGGGATCCTTGCAATAACAAGTATATAAAAGGGTTTAAAAAGTAGGCAGTATACCGGTAACCTCAATGAAAAATAAAAAGCAGGCGAATAACGGATGTCATGCTCGGATACAGAATACTATCATCTGAATAAGCATACTAATCTCAATCAAGATATACCAACTGGATGCCAAAGTACAACCTTATCAAAGCCAATGTCGAGTAACCATAATAGGGACAATATTATGAGTTAATAGCAATAATCCTACCTATAGCCCCATGGGTGCCCATACACCCGAGGAACACAAGCGAGTGAAAACAAACCCTCCGACATCCCATACAACCAGAGCATACACTCAGCAAATAACAAACAAGGATGTAACCTCAATAATATGATAATATGATGAACTAGGTGTAATAATTGTAACATATGTTACCCGCTTCTAGCGTCCTATAAGGCCCAAAAGACAGGATCCATGGAAGATCACACCCGTATACCCCTACTACACCGTATACCCTCCCTCCGGTACTCCCAACATGTAGCCCGTGGTCCAAAATAACGAGGTCCATATAGGCCCCCGACCAACATACTAGATGCCCAAAATCTAGGAAATCCCCAAGTAAAGCTGCCCAGAGAGTATCCGGGTCTAAATCAGTAAATCAAATAGTTCTAGTGCACGGCCTCGTCGAGTGTAGTATTATCACGGAAGTTGTAGTAAAACAAGTCTAGCCCTCAGCCCCGCCGAGCCTAGTATTAGTAGAAATAGTGATAAAATATCATTTTCATTTTCTCTTACCCCAAGAAGATCCATTAAACGGTACCAAACCTCTTTGCAATCATTTTTACCAAAAATGGGCCCCACGAGCCATGCAGGTTTTAGAAATCATTCAATAGAAGGCCCAAAGCCAAAAACATAGTAAAATTATGCAGAAACCCTCTATATGCATGATAAATATTGTACACAATCACAACAATGGACCGCGGCCCAAAATCAACCTATCAACCCTGCACAGGCTCCAATCGTGCTGCAACACAAATAGCCATCTCTATAATAGTAATAACGATGTCTGGGACTCACGAACATTCCCAATAACCCACCATCTATGTTCTAGAGTTAATACAAGGACACACAAGACCGCCAGGGTGATAATATCATCTATAACAAATACTACAAACATCGGAGGAAAGAAACAAATTAAACATGAAGAAGCGGTCAAGGTCTGTGGTACCAAGCTAATAAACCCAACCCAAGGATGCCCATTAGTACAATTTTATCCTATATATGCAAAGTCTATAGGAGTTAGACCATAACCTACCTATCGTTCGATGATAAGCTGCTAGAATAATGATGTCCAATCCCGAACCGCTTCGAGAAGCTCAAAAATAAAATCAAACTCGAATTCGGGCTTGAATAACTTGACATAGATAATCAATTTTCTTTTGATGATAAAATATAATGTCAAAATGACTTATCCACAACAACCAACTTCAACGCAAATTAATTAACGTGAGGCGAAGCACCAAGGAAAAGTTCACCCAGAAAATTCACGAGCTTATGAGACTAGAACTTAAGTTATAAGCAACAATGAAATATGTTATCCGATCCTAAAACACTAAGCATCACCTTAATGAGAAATAACGTTTTTGTTACCCATGAACTCAGATAGATTAACGTTCAAGACTTTTAATAAGATATCATGAGAGAGTTTATAGGCCATGTTTAAAAATACATATAAATATATATAGAAAAATGATAAGAATTCTTTGTCTATTGAATATATAATAGGTATATATGTCATAATTAAAAATTAAATTCTATGACAAATGGCAGCAACCCATAATTCCACTAGGCTTGTTGTTCACTTATCTTACCTCCACGTGGAGTAGATGCCACAATCATTTTTATTCCATTACGTATATACTCTGGTATTGAATACGTTTATAGTAAAATATATATAATATTTTGAATATATCAAAATTAATAGAAATTTATTTCAAGTAAAACCTACTATATTATTGTTGACACCCAATTTTGACCTCCGTATACCTCTCACGGGCTGTTATTTTACAAGTTATTATTATTTTTTAAGCTTAATTTTCCTCTCGTATTACTTTTATTTACTATATAAATCACGTCTTTTATCGTCGTCTTGACACTTTTTAAATTTATATGTAATTTATAAATATATAATTTATTTCTTATTATTACTATTCCATCGTAAATTTCATATAATATTACATGTAATCGATTTTACGTACAATATATATATATATACCTAATTTATTTATAATTTTAAATAATATATGTAAATTGTTATGTACGTAGTATATTTATTTATTAATCTAGTTAATTATGTTATTAATTAAATGACAGCCCAATTTGTAATTCTTTTACCAATTTATTTAAATTCTAGCCTCTTTCTACCGAATTTATTTTAATCCTAGCCCAAAATTGACTTCAAATCTGACCCATGTTGAGACTGAATCTCAGTCGATGATCTAAAGTGATCAACGACCTAGATCAAAACTCAACCATTCTCTCCTTTAAGCAAATACACCCTCAAACCCTAATCACTTCTACCCTCCACCAGTCAACACCAGCCGCCACTCCCTTCTCTCTTCCTCTTTCTTCCTCTCTTCACCGCCACCACCATTGCCGCCGGCGAACTACCAGCCGCGACGATCCAGCAACCACCCACCCCCTTTCCTTCTCTCTTTTTCTCTCTCTCCTCACCTTCTCCTCAAATAAAACAAAACCCTCAACCCGCCGTCCACCCTCGCTGTTGAGCCAGCGGGCGCTGTCGCTCCATCATCGCCGGTGAAATGACCACTAGTGCCGATGCCGCTACCTCCTCTCCTCTCTTCTTCCCCCATCGATGAGTGGCGTCCTACTGCTGCCTCCTCGTTTCTCCGATGAAAACCCCATGAACACCAACATCACCTCTTCATCTCCAACAAAAATCACTACCAAAAAGACACCAACCAGCGGAGCTCTACCAAACAGCCACCCGAACTCCGCCCAAAGCCCCAAAAGTTTCTTGTTTCTCCGATGAACGACGGAAGATCTCGGCAAGCTAAACAACGGATCTTGCAGATCTGTTTGAGTTCTGACCTGTGTTTCAGGCGTCTACTCTGTCTCATCCCCTTCTTTACAGGTTCTAAAGATTTGAAATTCAATGATAAAATTTATGTGCTGCCGTTTAAGCATGTTAAAAACTTTGATTTTTACAAATCTCTTGTTTAAACTTAATTCTGAAATTGCAAGTATATGTGTTTTTTTTGTTTATTGGTAAGTGTTGAGCATGCTTTGCTTACTGTGTAACATGGTGATCCATTTCTTTGTCGAGCTCTTTTTTTTTCTATGCGGCCGCTTCAAGTATAAGTTTGGAATTGTTATTTGATTTTTGTCCGCTGCCTCCGCATTGTCATAGTATATTCTACATGTTGAAACATACCTCGTTAACTAGTTTATTAGAACGTAGTTCGCGTTCATGTCTGGGAACTTATACTTAGCTCCTAGACTTAAAAATCTTGTTATTCTCCCTCTCTGACAAGCTGTGATTTCGTTCATTGACCGATTCTATTACTTTAGATTGTAATTGATTCAGTTCAAGCATGATCTATGTTTTCCTTTCGTGTATGAGTAATCTTGGTATTTGTTTGTTTCTAGTAACTTTGGTGACTTTGATTCTGGAATTCAAATTGGGACAGGCCTAAGACTTTGATCCGTTTTGGCATGTCGTCATCCCTTGATTAATTCTATTCCCTTTTACGGATTAAAGCAGATTAATACTTGGTTAATCATGGTAAAATGTTGATCTGTTAGTCCATAACTGATTCGGCTACTTGATTTTGGGGAAAAAAATTTAGTATTGACAACTTAGCTACTCGTTATTTATGGTAAGGTCAGACCAATTTTGTATGTCAATTGATTCTGTGTGTTAATTAAGATAATGATTTCCCTTTATTTGATTTTCTTTATTCTGGTCACTCTTTTCGTCATTGTAAATTTGAGGATTAATTGATTCTACATGTGATTAAGGTAAAGATTTTCCTTGATTTACTATTTGAATTATTCCCTTCCTTTAACTGAGTCCCCTACTTTCACTATAAAAATCAGTCCTCCCCTTTACTAATTCTCTCCGACTGGACACTCATATTGACTACTCTCATATTGTAAAAAGGCTCTCTACTGTGAGAAAAATTGTTGATTTCGAAGTGTTGGATTTCAAATTTCTCTTATTATTGACTGCAAACCGGTATGTCTCTTAATTCGTATACGTAATTTATGAGTTTGATAGAAAGCATAACTATAGGAATTTAAAGCTAATAACTTATTGCCTACTTGATTATGTGATCCAAACTGCCACTACTTGTAGATCATGTATTAGTTATATATGTTACTGCCATGATTCTTTCTTGCTATTGTTCTGGTATATGTTGTGTGGAACAGAGAGGTCCTTAAACATATCCTAAACCTTGACATGGTCAATGCCTAGAACCCTTGAGGTTCTCATGAAACTTTGCGATGTCAGGGACTAGTATTAGGAATCGTTATATGCTCCTTTGCATTTTTGTATATTTATCTTTAACAGGTTCTTTGCTAGCATTTGGTTGGGACCTTGAAGAGTTGCCAGGATTTGGGAGTCTCCAAGATTTAGATCTGTTTATTTTATTTCTCATTCATTTATTTGGTCTGTAATATTTTGTATAAACTTCGATAAATAATAAGATACATTAGGGGTGCAACGGGGGAGGGGCAAACTATGTGCTACTTTCTTAATTGTAAACCGTAGAAATTATGCCTATAGGCTTTCTATTGATAACATTTGTTAGAAATTATGCCTATAGGAGTGTATTAATATCGTTGGTTAGAAATCATGTTTTAGGTTTTTTTTAAAATCCGCTCTAAAAAAAATCAGAAATCGTGCTTATATGATATTTCTGTTTCAACATGTTAAATATAATATTATTTACCTAGAAACCATGCCTATAGGCTTAAAACTATTTTCATTTGTGAAACCACGCATAAGAGTCAAATCCGTTTTAGCATATTAAAGTAATTTTCAGCATGTTTAAATCTGTTAAATCTAATTCAGTATTAAAATCAGTTTCAGCATGTTTAAATCTGTTAAATTTAATTCAGCCTATTAAAATCAGTTTCAGCATGTCTAAAATCAGTCTTAGTATATTAAATGGTTGTCGTTTATGGACTTAAGTTAGTTTCAGCATGCTAAATAATTAGAAGCTTTGTTCATAGGACTTTCATTAAGCGACTTGCTCATAGGATTAATTAATAAATGTGTTTGTACGTTTCCATCGCTAGATATCATGCTGCATAAAGTGATAATTGTTGAAGCATGTTAATCACTTAGTTATCCTTTTAATTAATTAAGAGGCTTACTTGAAAACATTATGTGCTACTTTCTTAAGTTTTTGTATGTTTTGGTATGACGTTAATCCCAAGTCTCACTAAGTAGCCTTGGAATCTTATTGTCTAGACCCATATCCAAAATAGTAGTCCAATGCCTCTTGGACATTAAGTGGGACGAGCAGGCATACTAAGGTACGCTAGATTTTTTATAGTACGCTCCTAGGAATAATAATCTTAATAACCAACTTAGGTGGGTAGATAGACGGATATGATGGAAATTGTCCCGAGCAGAATATGACAATGTCTTTGGAATTGTTTTCGTTAATAAGTCGGGCGCAGATCCGAATAGGTTAAAGTAACCTAAGTATAATTCTTATAGTCTTACGTATTTGGGGTAGTATTAATTAAATCACCTACTAATTAGATTTCTTTTCTTATATCATTTTTTTTGAATACTATCTTCTCGCTTATCTGATTTTCTTATGTGTTTATTTAGCCTTTAAATATTACACATGCTTAATTCTTGCTCACCTAGTTTCATTAATAATTAAACTTGTTTAATTTATTGACTTCTTAAAAAAAATAGAATTTATTTGTATAATGGTGTAATTTTATTAATTCATATTGATCTTTGTTTATCACATTATTTCCCACATAAATAACGAATCCGGTAGGGACCCACATTTGTGGTCCTCGAAAGGTGCCTAACACCTTCCTTTCGAGGTAACTTGAACCCTTACCCGATTTCTGATGACGTAGACCTCTAAAATTAAAATTTATCGTAGTTAGTTTGGAACGGCGCCCTAATGCGCCTTTAATTCGTTAGGTGGCGACTCTTCACTCTTTCCATCCAAAAGGAGTTGTCACGTCGATGGCCCATCTTTTCGCGAGAAAAATGGGGCGCGACAGAATGGTTACTCTGCTGGGGATACTTAGGTTCTAACCATTACGGATTTTATGTTATGTGGGAATTTGTGTTACCTTATTTTATTTAAAGAATGTTTTATCTTCCTAATTAATTTCGTTATTTTTATTTTTCATGTTTAGCTTGCTCTTTTGTCAAATTACTTGTGATTCTTTATTAATTTGTTTAGTTGCTTTTTTCTTTACTGCTTTCATTAACTGTTCAATACGTTACTTTCCTTTTTTATATGATACATGTTATCGCTTTTCATAACTGGCATTCCGTTCATACTTCCCCCACTTGGGAGCTTCACACTTTCACACACCATACACGTGAGTTGTTCCTTTGCACTTCTCCAAAATACTTTCAAACACTCATTTTAAAGAGTTGGCATAGACGTGGGATGAGCGGATAGTTTTGCTACCATGTGACCACGTGCCTCCTCACATAGGAAAACCTTGAGTCTGTGTCCATCCAAATCTTGGACACCTAAGATAGTGTTGTGCCCACCCCTTATACTTAACTCATGCATGTATTACCTATAAATGGGTGTTCGTGACACCACAATGATGCATATATTTATTTTCTATGTGTTAATCTTTTATGTTTACGTTATCATTCTTGTCTTAGCCTATCCCTTACTCTTAGAATTTCAAGCTTTAGGCGACTTCAAAATTCATTTATTTGCACTTAATGCAAGTAACTGTATAGTACCTTACATTTTTCCTTTAGGCCCAAATCATACAATCTTAGGGCCTAGTCAAATCCTCCTTTATTCTAACATTATGATTTGAGTTTGTCCTGTAGAAATCTTCTTTTGACATACAAATCATCTCTTGATTTGATCTAATCCTTGATAGGATATCCTAGACCCCTTTCTAACCTCTTAGGGTAATTTGTTACCTTTAGAATATCCTTGACTCCTCGCGTTCTACATGGACATATTATTTTCTCTGTCAGAATCCTATTTATTTGGGTCCATATTTCATCGTAAGTTTAACTTTCAATCGTCAACATTCGAAGTTTGTGTCATCTTTCAACTATCGCAACCTTCGAGTTGTATAGATCCCTCATAACCTTGATTCTATTCTGAATAAATCGTAATCTATTACTCTGATAAATAATGCATTCCACTGTATGACTCCATAATATTGTTCTTCATAAGATATTTTCTTTCGTGCATTCCTCCTTTGTTAATCATGAATCTACTTCTCCTAACGTTGACTAAAGTTGAACGTTAGATGCAAAGAATAATGTGGAGAGAGCTCTAGCGTTCATCAATAATCGACCTTGTTCATCCTACGACTCTCTTGTCTCTTAAGATTGCATCCTAGTATCGTGCCAACCTTCAAAATCTTAAGTTTTGTTACTATCATAAATTTTGTGCAAAGCTCAAATCTCTGCGTTTAAATCACTCTTTAAATTTTAATTCTCGTCCGTTTTGGGCATCCTTTATTTTTAAGTATCATTATCATTATTATTATTCAATGTTTCAAGATTATGTATGCTACATGATAATTTTATTTGTGTTTAATTTATTTGTGCTCAAAGGTTGTCTAGCGTTTGAACATCGATTCGACCAAGAATCTGCAATATGACAAATATGCTCAGTATTCGAAAGAAAGCTAGTCTTCTTCCTTCTAGCTCCAGGCAAAATACTTTTTGGACTATATCTCCTCTCTCCGTCCCTACTCATACACTCCCTAAGAAAATATCTTCAGCCCACATTGATCGTGGTACTTTACCGAGCATGATTATATCTGGAAAAAATGAGAACAACAAGCTAGGTGCATTGCAAAAAAGGATTCATTATTTAGAGGAGAGGGTGGATGAAAAATTACGCTCTGAAAATGTTTATGACCTGAGGTATAAGAAATTATGTCTAGATCAAGGAATTGAATTGCCGCTAGGGTACAAAGTTCCAAGATTCAATGTGTTTGATGGGCATGGAGATCCAATCACACATCTTAAGGATTATTGCAACAAATTGGTTGGAACAGGACATAACGAGGCTCTTCTTATGAGGTCATTTATTCAGAGTTTATCGGGAACAACACTCACATGGTATGTCAAAAAAGACTTTGACAAATGGTATTCGTGGGAAGATATGTCTCGATACTTTGTAGAACAATATAAGTTCAACATTAAGGCCGATGCAACTATGCTAAATCTGCTCGAATTAAGAAATATGAATCATGAGTATTTTGAGGAATATGTAACACGATGGAGATTAGAAGCTTCTAAAGTGCGTCCTTCAGTACCTGAATAAGAATTGGTACAAACCTTCATAAGATAACTCGATGGTGTATATTACGAATCATTAACTTCGCAAGTATTCAAAGCTTTGATAATCTGATTCGAATTGGGAAAGAATTAGAATATGGTTTTCAGACGGGGAGAATCAATAATGTATCTACAATACAAGCTACTTTTCAAACATCGAAGAGCTCACAGGATGAAAAAGGAAATAAGATATTGACCCCTATACCTCAAACACAATATCATCAAAATTCTGAACAAGTCCATGCCATTTTTGATGAGCGTCCCTAGTCGTATAACCCACAAAATTCTCCAGAGGTGTATCAGGCACCCGATTCTTCTCCACAAAAAGGGAGAAAACCTCGTACCTTTACTCCTTTAACGAAAACTTTGTCGAGTATATTTCAATGATTATGGGCTCAAGGAGTGTTGAAACCAATAAGGGGATGGATTCCTAGGTACTCATCTCCGTCTTTTGATCCATCCAAAAGTTGTGTTTATCACTCAAATATTCAAGGTCATGATATCGAAGAATGTTCAGCATTGAGGCACAAAATTCAGACTCTGATTGAGAAGGGCAAAATAAAAGTGCAAAGATCACTAAACAGTAATACTGTCATGATAAATGCAGTCATTGTTCAAGGTGATCCAACAAAAATATTTCCAAGACATTTAACAAGGAAGCGCAAGCTACATCAAAGGAATTGACGAGAACAAGACTATCATATGCAAAGTGTTATTATCCTCTATTTGTCCGTCTTATGATCAATAAACTTTTTCTGATTTTATTCACTCTCTTTTGTATTCCTGAACTACGTTTGACCTGATTGCCATTTGGATATGTAGGCAGCTCATTATTGGGTTCGGTCTTAATCTAATAAAATTTCTTCTCTTTTCACTTTCAAATCGAATTGGCCTTGACCAAGCTATCCACTCATTAAGCCTAAATTCTTTTAATCTGTCAAGCGGCCAATAATATCATAATGCAGATTCAAAATTAGGATCGTGATGGTAAAGCGCAAGGCAACCATATCTTTTGTGATAATATTTTTCTTTGAGTGAAGCAGGAATACATGACTTTTTACATGAAAATATTGTCTGAGTTTTGAGAAACCTTAAAAATTCTACAAGGAGGCAATCTTTCGATATGGGAAGACCTGCATAAAGTATTTTATTTTAAACTAGGGCAGAGATTTTTGAGAAGTCCTCAAAAATTTTACCAAAATAGATGGCGAGCTCGAATTCACCGAATTAAAACAATGCAAAGAGACAAAGACAAGTTAAGGTACGTGTCAATCTCACCTTTTAAAACTTAAAGCTTTTCTTTGAATGTAGGAATAACAAGTGTAAATCACAAAATTATTTTTGCAATCAAGAAAAATCGTCACCAAGAGATGCTCTGCTTCCTCTCGCATCTGACGCAAAGGCTAAGATGTTCTATCCTTATACTTTCGAATTATGCTACTTTTGGCCACTAAATACTTGAATTGAGCAACTAGCATTTAGCTAAGCTACTTTTGATCCATTGAATATGGAAATCAAATTGTTATCCTAAACCTTGACATGGGCAATGCCTAGAACCCTTGAGGTTCTCATGAAACTTTGCGATGTCAGGGACTAGTATTAGGAATCGTTATAGGCTCCTTTGCATTTTTGTATATTTATCTTTAACAGGTTCTTTGCTAGTATTTGGTTGGGACCTTGAAGAGTTGCCAGGATTTGGGAGTCTCCAATATTTAGATCTATTTATTTTATTTCTCATTCATTTATTTGGTCTGTAATATTTTGTATAAACTTCGATAAATAATAAGATACATTAGAGGTGCAACGGGGGAGGGGAAAACTACGTGCTACTTGCTTAATTGTAAACCGTAGAAATTATGCCTATAGGATTTCTGTTGATATCATTTGTTAGAAATTATGCCTATAGGAGTGTATTAATATTGTTTATTAGAAATCATGTTTTAGGTTTTTTTTTAAAATCCGCTTTAAATAAAATCAGAAATCGTGCTTATATGATATTTCTGTTTCAACATGTTAAATATAATATTATTTACCTAGAAACCATGCCTATAGGCTTAAAATTGTTTTCAGTTGTGAAACCACGCCTAAGAGTCAAATCCGTTTTAGCATATGAAAGTCATTTTCAGCATGTTTAAATCTGTTAAATCTAATTCAGTATTAAAATCAGTTTTAGCATGTTTAAATCTGTTAAATTTAATTCAGCATATTAAAATCAGTTTCAGCATGTCTAAAATCAGTCTTAGTATATTAAATGGTTGTCGTTTATGGACTTAAGTTAGTTTCAGCATGCTAAACAATTAGAAGCTTTGTTCATAGGACTTTCATTAAGCGACTTGATAATAGGATTAATTAATAAATCTTTTTGTACGCTTTTATCACTAGATATCATGCTGCATAAAGTGATAATTGTTGAAGAATGTTAATCACTTAGTTATCCTTTTAATTAATTAAGATGCTTACTTGAAACCATTATGTGCTACTTGCTTAAGTTTTTGTATGTTTTGGTATGACGTTAATCCCAAGTCTCACTAAGTAGCCTTGGAATCTTATTGTCTAGACCCATATCCAAAATAGTAGTCCAATGCCTCTTGGACATTAACTGAGACGAGTAGGCATACTAAGGTACGCTAGATTTTTTATAGTACGCTCCTAGGAATAATAATCTTAATAACCAAATTAGGTGGGTAGATAGACGGATATGATGAAAATTGTCCCGAACAGAATACGACAATGTCTTTGGAATTGTCTTTGATAATTAGCCGGGCACTGATCCAAATAGGTTAAAATTAACCTAAGTTTAATTCTTATACTCTTATGTGTTTGGGGTAGTATTAATTAAATCACCTACTAATTAGATTTCTTTTCTTATATCATTTTTTTGAATTCTATCTTCTCGCTTATCTGATTTTCTTATGTGTTTATTTAGCTTTTAAATATTCTACATGCTTAATTCTTGCTCACCTAGTTTCATTAATAATTAAACTGGTTTAATTTATTGACTTCTTAAAAAAAATAGAATTTATTTGTATAATGGTGTAGTTTTATTAATTCATATTGATCTTTGTTTATCACATAATTTCCCACATAAATAACGAATCCGGCAGGGACCCATATTTGTGGACCTCGAAAGGTGCCTAACACCTTCCTTTCGAGGTAACTTGAACCCTTACCCGATTTCTGGTGACGTAGACCTCTAAAATTAAAATTAATCGTAGTTAGTTTGGAACGGTGCCCTAACGCACCTTTAATTCGTTAGGTGGCGAATCTTTACTCTTTCCATCCAAAAGGAGTTGTCACGTCGATGGCCCATCTTTTCGCGAGAAAAATGGCACGCGACGATTATTATAACAATTTTTAACATAACTAAGTTTACTATCTCTATTAAAATATTAATAAATTATAAAACTCTTATAAAATAAATATAGATGCAAATATATCGTAATTAAATAAATTTTCATAAATATTTAAAACATTGTTAGAAAAATAATTTTTTTTACCAAATTCCGATTTAAATTAAATATTTTCAAATACGCGCGATGTAAATAAAATTCTCAAATGAAAATACCCCATTCTCGAGAATGCTACGCCACCACAAATCAGGATTGACCTTTCCACAAGGCTTGCTGAGATCATACAATCGCAAATCACTATCGCATTATTTTGATAACTCAACTCCTAAGACTCAGCTCTAAAATAAGGGAACGACCATAACAACCAAAGGAACGGATAAGGCACCAAACCACCAGTCCCAGCAAGCTAAAAACTAACTTGGAGCCTCTACAGGAAAGCTCTAACAGTACAAGAAAAGCGTAAATACGGGAATGACTGAAAGGGTCATTACAAGAAAACCCAAATTTTGGTTGACCAAAGTATTTTGAATCCCCAATTTCTTCCTATAGACCTATATCTCCATTGGACTTTAATAAGAATCTAAAAGAGCTATGTAAGAGTAGAGATGTCTTCTATTCAAATCCATTAGTCTTTCAAAAGAATACTTGTGACCTAACATATCTAATATTCCAAAATAACATTTTGTTTATCACTGATCAAGGTTGGTCGGTAGGCCTTTCTTGCTCTTTGTAATAACTTGGGATGTGATAGTTGAACTATTCTTACCCTTTTTGTTTCTTCCTCTTAATTGTTCCACTTGACCTAGGGATAGATCTTTTTTTCTACTAATCTGATCTATGCTCTTCCTCCTACTAAACTGGTCTTTTCTACTAATTGTTCCACTTGGTTTTGTTCTATTTCTTATAGCCATGTCAACTTGGAGGGGCTTCCCTACTGCTGCAGCCAGTGAGAAGACCAGTTCTTTGCCAAAAACGTATTAGGGCGGTGTGAATGATATCTAAGCAATAGAATTCATAGTTTCCTCTTCCAGATCAAATAATTGATCCCCCTTTAGGGTTCTCATAAGGTATGACCTATATTTGTGTATGCTATAGAACATAGGTTTTAACAACAAATTCACGTAGTCCTCCAGAATTGATGTATGAATTAAGAAATCTCTATTTCTCAGTAGTCAAATATTGACTTCCCCCTTCAAATCACATTGTTTAAGGATTAACTTCCATAGTTCTTAGATTTTGGTCCACCCACATGAGAATTTTCCTACAACAACATATTGTAGATCTTCATTAAGGATCATCTAGGCTACTTTATCCTCTTCCCAAACAATCCATGGTTCACCATGCATATATGAAATAGGTTTTAGGGGTATTAGTAAAAATTGAGATGTAGCAGGGTTTATGGTTGAGGCATAGGTAATATATGTGGTGGTGGGTTGTGTTATGGTCTGTATGATAGTTGTATGTTGAACAACCTCCTACATGGGAGGCTGTTCAACGGCTATAAGTGGCCATGTCACCAGATCAAGGTAGGCAGTTTAGGGTTTTTGGATTCTATTAAGAGAGCGTTTAAACTACCAATCTTTTTTCCATTGTTACTACTTTTATTTTTTCCCTTATGCTAATCCTTCCCTCACTGCACATGTCAAAGATAATTAGGAAAGAGCTCAACTAAATTATAAGATGGCCACCAATATCGAGGTCCTAACTAAGAGGATATTAGAAAGTTATGTTAGAAGGGTTGAAGATGTTTAGGCTATGTCATAAATAAATTATGCCCAGCAATTGATGCAATATTTTGAAGCTCCCCCAATGCAATATGTGGTATCAAATTATGTGAACAATGCGCAAAATCAGTATCAATGCAAAAACAACAAAGCTGAAAGCTACCAAATCCAATGGAGACAACCGCCACAAGGACAAGGTAACCAAGGCACCTTGTATCAAAACCAACATAACCAAATGCAAAATAATTGGAACTATAATAATAATTTCAAAAATCATATATTAAAAAACCATATGTCCCTCCATGAAGGAAGCCATCAAACCCACAACAATGGAAAAATAGTTCTTCTCATAAGCAAAGCAACACAAAAATAGAAAGCATGTTAGAAAGGGTGTTGCAAAACCAAGAGAAGACAGAAGCCACCATTAGTACAATGGCTAAAATGGTATGTTTTCACACTGCCTCTACTAAAAAACATGAAATGCAGACACGAGATATCTCTATGAAACACAATTCACCTAAAAAGGGAAACTTCAAAGAAACACCATTGACCCTTAAAGAAATTGAAGTGGATCTGCACCTCAATGCATGTCAGTCATTACAAGGAGTAGCAGGTTGCTCACAGAAGAGGTAGAAGAATCAGAAATTATGGAACCCACAAGAAGATTAAAGACCAAGGGGTTATTCCAACTGAAGGGCATGAAGAAAGCAGTCCCATGATAAGGAAGAAGTAGTAGAGATAAAAAATATCAATCATCTCTTCGAACACTTATCCATCCATTCCCCTAAAGATTCATGAAAAATGCGAAAGAAGCTCCAATAAAAAAATACACAGAGGTTCTATTCTTGGATTCTATACAAGAGATGCTAAAAATCACCAAGTGCCTCTGCCACGACCCGATTTCTTGGTCATGATGGTACCTACAACCCCCCAGTAGGCGAACCAATCCCCGTAGCCTAGAACAGTTAGTAATGGGCTACCTTCTAATAGTTTAAGCGAAATATTCGATACATAAGCAGAAGCAAGGGCATAATGAGAAGAAAATAGATACAATTGGGATATAAACAAGAGGAATCTAAGCCAACCCAAAACCTTGTATCAAAGCGTATAAAAGCCAACCTACATCAGGAGTACAAAGGTCCAAAAGTCACATATACATAATGTCTCCAAAACTATAAGAGTACAAAATACACCAAGGATAACTGAAGTCAAGATCTGAATGCCAAGAGCTAACCCTCAGCCTAGATGATCCAAAAACTGCACCCTGCACGAGTCTCTGATGCGCTAACGATGATGGCCCACACTAGAATCTGCACCAAAAGACGCAGAGGGTAGGGTGAGCACCAAATGTGAAGCATAAGGTACCTAGTATGTATCATAGGCCGACTGGGCACATATAAAGTAAAAGAGCAATAGATGGCAGAGGAAGAACAAACAGTCACAGAATTCAAAGATAAGCACACAGGATCTAGCCCAGAGGGAAGACAGCAGAAAAAACATATAAGGCTAGCATATAGAATATATACACACAACAGGAACAAGTGAAAGTAAGGACAACGCACCTGGGATCCTTGTAAAAATAGTATATATAAGAATAAGTTTTAGAAATGGGTGGTATACTGTTACCCTCAAGTATAAGGAAAAAGGGAGAGAAGAATAAAGGTACATATGCTCGACATACAAGAATTAATACCATATCAAGTCATACAAAACTCAATCCAGGAACTCACCACCTCACAGTACTCTTGCTCATACTCAACCGTAACAGGGTACAATATCTGAATAAAGTAATAAGAGTCTACCTATAGTCCCTCGGCCGCCCATAAAACTGTAGAATGCAATCAAGTGAAAACAAACCCTCCGGCATCCCATACTACCAGAGCTTACAATCAACAAACAACAAATAACAAACAAGGGTGGTATCTAAAACAGTAGATGATATAATGCATGAAAACCTCGGGATGAAATAGAACCTCTGTATATACCTCCTCCGGTGCCGATCGGGCCACGTAGCCAGGTTTCATAGAAGGACACAGCCCGTATACCTCTACTCCACCGTATACCCTTCCCCCCGGCACACGCTGCCCAAAGCCTCAAGCCCGGAGCAGCAAGATTCATGGAGGTCTCGGACCCTATACTAAAACTCAAAATCAAAATCTGTCCTCCAGAATCGAGTCCGGGTTGAAGCCAGTGGCTAAGTCTCTAATATGCATGCCTAGACCCTGTCAAGGACTAAAACAGTGAAACATATGTCTCAAAAACCCTTCCAAGGGTGCCCAGGAACAACTGGGTCTAAAATAGTAGTAAAAACATCTCAGATGCTCGACCCAGCAGAGCCTAATATCATTTCAAATCAGTAAGGAAACTCAGCTAGCACTCCGACCTGGTTGAGTATAGAAATAGTAGTAAATCATGATAAAACTATATCTTTAACCTTATTTTACTCAAAGAAGATCCACGTATCAAGTCAAATTATTTCCAAATCCAATTTCATCAAAAATGCCCCCCCCCCCCCGGGGCCATGCAAGGTTTAGAAAATTAGTTTTCGTAGGCCCGAAGCCAAAAACCATAATAAAACATGGAAAACCCTCTTTGTATGCATGGAAATGATATGATCAACCCAAATAGCTGCCCGGCAGCTCACAATCAATCTAACGGCCCTGCACAGGCTTCGAAGCTACTCAACAAGCATAACTAGCCTAGAAAGATATTTCTATGTCCGGGACTCGTGTACAGTCCCAATAATCTCAACTTCTATGTTTCAGAGTCAACAAGACCTCATGGGGTCACAAGGGTAATAAATATATCAACTAATAAGAACACTACACACAACGGAGGAAAGAAATAGGATGAATCATAAAAAAGTGGTCAAGGTCTGTGGTACAAACCTAATAACCCAACCCAAGGATGCCAACTAGTAAACTTTTACCCGATATATCCGAAGTCTAGGGAGTTAAGTCGTAACCTATCTGTCGTCCGATGATAAGCTGCTAGAACAACGATATCCGAGGCTAAGCTACTCCGAGAAGCTCCGAACGAGAATCAAACTATAAAATTCATGAATAAAATTTTAAGACGAGTCTAATGATACCCATATTGCTACAATTATAGCCGGGTCAATATCCGGGTCAAAAGCGGGCTCGCAGGCCCGCAACCCAAAACCAAAAATGAAAAGAACCATGATGACCCCGACGATGCCAAGAAGGCATTCTCCAAATTTGAGAACAACTGGACAAGGGAAGGGCAGCAAAATAGCCCACCCAAGTTGGGGATTAAAGAATGGAAATTTCGAAAATAAAAAGGGAAATTCAGCAAGAATTACTTACCAAAACGACAGAAAATCAGTTCAAGACGGATAAAACATCACACCCACGAACATGCACAAGCTTAGGGGGAAGAATCTAGCACAAAATCTAATATTTAGATAAGAATCAATGGAGGAATTCAGAGAAAAACCGAAGAAGGCAAGTTGGGGAAGATGACCTACCAAGAGGCGAAGAACTACGGATAATAGAAGAACAAATAGTTTCCCAAGGTTTAGAACTGAATTGGAGCAAAATGGTGGAGAGAATTTTGAGTTTTAGAGCGAGAAAAGTGAGGAGAAGGGCTTGAAAAAACGAAATGACAGCAATAAATAGCTGCTGTCCGCAGCTGATTTTCTGCACTTTTTAGAAAACTCGACGGGGTAATCCGGGCACAATCGGAAATCGATATTCAAAAACCAATTGTGCTAATAGAGTGGAAACGACGTTCTGGATTCAACTGAATCAATAAAACCTCCATACAAGGTGTTTTCAGAGAAATGTTGACCCAAGTCAACACTAACAAAAAGGAACTCAAAGGCATGAAATGAGTCTTACTCACTCGGAACCCGAACCAACAATCTTCCTAGCCCAAACTCAACATTCCAGAGCTGATAGAATCGTCGGATTTCAAATCCGACACTCCGATCATCGAAAGTCACCCGAAGATACACTTTCAACTCCAAATGGCCTTAAAACTGAGAAAAACAACACAAACCCCACACCGGAAGTTCTCAGGCATCAACTAAAAGTCAAACTAGACCAAACTCATCGCTTCAGAGCTAATGAGACTGTCAAAATTCAATTCCGAGCATGTTAGCTAAGAATGTTGACTAAAGTCAATAATATTCTAAGTTTAAAGCTCTAGAACAGGTGAACAGCTAAAATGACCAAACGAACGACAGGGCACCAAACTACCGGTCCCAGCAAGCCATAAATTACTTGAGGCCACTACAGAAAGGCTCTAACAGTGCAATAAATGCAAAAACATGAAGATGACCAGAAGGGTCATCACAACATCCACTACTAAAGAGACTTTCGTCCTCGAAAGTCAAGAAGAAGGGAGTACCTGAAGGCTCGAACAACTGCGGATACTTAGCACGCAACTCATTCTTTGTCTCCCAAGTAGCCTCCTCGACCAGATGATGCCTCCACTGCACTTTCACAACTGGAATCTCCCTAGATCTCAACCTCCTAATATCTCGAGCCAGAATAGCTATCGGCTCCTCAACAAATGATAAACTCTCATCCAAATGAACCGAATCCCAATGCAACACATGAGACTCATCAGGCACATACCGGCGCAACATCGAAACATGGAAAACTGGGTGAATAGCTGAAAACATCAGAGGCAAGGCTAACATGTAGGCAACACTACCAACCCTCTGTAGAATCTCAAATAGCCCAATAAACTTGGGGCTAAGCTTACCCCGCTAACCAAATCTCATCACGCCCTTCACGGGTGATACTCAGAGTAAAACCAGATCTCCAACACTGAACTCCAAGGCATGAAGTCTACGATCAGCGTGGCTCTTCTGCCTACTCTAGGCTGCTCTAAGTCTGTCCTGGATCAAAGGACTCGGTCCAAGGAATCTCTAAGTAAATCTGTACCCTGCGATTTGGACTCTAACCCATCAAACCAACCAATGGGCGATCTGCAATGCCTACCATACCAAGCCTCGAAAGGTGCCATACCAATGCTTGAATGAAAGCTATTATTGTACGCAAACTCAGCCAATGGCACAAACTGATCCCATGAACCTACAAAGTTAAGAACACAAGCCCGAAGCTTGTCCTCTAGGACCTGAATAGTCCTCTCGGACTGGACATCTGTCTGAGGGTGAAAATCAGTACTAAGTTGAACCTCCATACCCAAATCCCTCTATATAACTCTCCAGAACTAGGATGTGAACTGAGTGTCGCGAACTAAAATGATAGAAGCTGGGACCCTGTGCAACCATACAGTCTCATGAATGTAGATCTAAGCTAACCTCTCTGCCCCGTAGGAAGTCTAAACCGACAATAAATGTTCTGACTTACTCAGCCTATCAACGATCACCCAAATGGAGTCAAATCCCCAAGTAGTATGAGGCAAACCAAAAACAAAGTCCATAGTAATACCTTCCCGCTTCCACTCAAGAATGGGAAGTCGCTGCATCAAACCACCCTATAACATGTGCTCGAACTTCACCTGTTGATAGTTCAAGAACCAAGATACGAACTATGCCACATCCTGCTTCTTACCAACCCACTAGTAAAGCTGCCTCAGATCTCTATACATCTTCGCTGCACCAGGATGAATGGAGTATCTGGAATAATGTACCACATGGAGTATCAATTATATCAAATCACCAAATCTTGGAACACAAAGTTGACCCTCAAACCTCATAATCCCATCAAAACCCAAGGTAGCTCGGCTAGCCTCACCCCGAACCACCTGATCACGGAGGTCACACAAACTTTGATCCTCAAACTGTTGGCTCTGAATCTGATCAACTAGAGTAGAGAGAACCTCAACACTAGCAAGAACTCTACTGGGATCCAATAAGTCAATCCTAACCAAACGGTTAGCCAAGGACTGGATATCCAAGGCCAATGGTCTCTCAGAAACTGAAAATGAAGCTAGGCTGCCCATACTCACCACCTTCCAACTCAAGACATCCGCTACCACGTTTCCCTTGCCCGGATGGTATAAAATAGTGAAATTATAGCCCTTCAGTAACTCAATCCATCTCCTCTGTTTCATGTTTAGCTCGCTTTGAATTCTATGTCGCCCTGAGTTTAAGTTAAGATAATTAACCATAATTTCCTTTGTTAAATATTCAACATTATAATTAAAAGTAGATAATCAATTCGACAAGCCCCTGTGAGATTGATACCTGGACTTACCCTCCTAGTTACTTGTACAATTGCATATGCGTTAGCCGCTATAAATTTTTGGTGTCACTTCTTGGGGACTTGAAAATGATTTATATACTATTTTGAATTACTTGTACATTATTCATATTTCACATATTTGTGTTGTTTTGTGTGTCACAGGTTACAGGTTGGTTTATGCACAACACCAGGAGTCGATGCAATCCCTTGATTCTGTTAGACCCAGAGATCAAAAGGACTCTTTGTGAGCTAAGTTAAATAGGCAACAACCTAAAGCCAAACCCCAACCTAGTTAACAACATGGATTCCCTACAACTAGTTGGTATAGCACAAAACACAATCCTGTGTTGAATTTTGTGAGACCGAATTGTGAAGTGCATCAAAGGCTACAATAAGGCCTACTATCATAGGAAATTTCATTCAAGCACTTACAAGAGTCCCTCGAGCTGAGCGAGAACTTTCATTAGCAGAATGTCTCTAATGTGTATTTCAAATGGATTTTATTTCAATTCTCTTTGATCGGGAAAGCAAAATAATTGTCGCATAATGAGCCTACAAGTTCTATTACATCCAAGGATAGTTTGTCAATGAATTTCTCAAAATAGACTCTTCTCATCATGCAATACTAAATAGAAGGAAAAAAATGGCAGAAACAAAATAGACAGACTGGGTTGGTCTAATAAACAGACGAAAATGTTACCATGTCTGTCAGTTTTCTAATACCCCATATGTTTATGTTAATGTACGACTAGTTTACTAGTGACAAATCACTGTGAATCTCAGAAAATATGGATATAAGTGGATGATTATTTTAATAAATATATAGATGAGTTTGGTTGAGGTTCAAAACCAAAGTTTTAGGCCAACGAAACTTGTAAAAACAAATTAAAGTATAAATAAATACCTTGTAGAGAGTCACTTCAAGTGACTCAGCAAATCATGTTACATTGGATGAGCATATCTACATACCTATGGAGAGTTAGAAGATGTGCTAGCTATCCTTTTAAAGATATTTGAGTCTAGTTTTCATGAAAACAAACAGCTTGTCCATTCGATTTCTAAAACTAAAGTTATGTGAGTTTGAAGTAGGCACTATTAGAAGGATTTACACTTATGACCAAGTCACATATAATGACTAAGTATCATCAAGGATGTTAATTGGGCTTGGTAAAAATGGGATTATTGTTAAGGCAAGGGACTTAGGTTTTAATGTTTGTAAAATATACTGTAATAGTTGACAAGAATAAGATTTGGAAAGCGTAAAGAATGCAAAAAAAAAGTCACCTATGTTGTTGAGCTATGTGCTTCACCTACTCGTGTATACGGCCTATTTATTTGGAAATATTGTGGGGATAGGTTATTTACTTTAACTTCCTACTTGCTTGAGTTAGAAATACATGTATCCTATATTATATAAAAGGGGATAAAGGAGGAAAAAGTAGGACAAGTAGATGTCACACCTACTTAGGAGAACAAGGCCAAAATAATCTTAAAATTGGCTAGTAGGTGGCTCTCCTACTTGGTGATTTAAGGCTCAAATTGATGTAGCCTAATGAATATTGGGTGGATCAGAGGATCAATACTATAACCCATAATCCCACACAACATAGATATATATAATATGACCCTTAAGATCAGCTCACAATATAAAACAATTATCTCTCTCTTCTAGCTTTTTTCTTTGCCACCCTATTTCTCCTATGGGTTCTTGAGCTTGATTCAACTTTTCCAAGACCTTAAGATAAGTACTTCATATATTTATTACTATGTTTTTACTATAAGTAGTGTGAATAATATGTTTATCCATGTTTGGAAGCTTGGGGAAGCCCCTAGATCAAGAGTTTTTTAGGCAGCCCCTTTGATGTGTGGTGATTTCCAAATGGTTTCTTCTTGTTTCAAGATTTCATGTTGGAGGAAGGTGTTTGGTATTGATATTACAGAAAAAAGAGTATAAATTCCTGTAGATTTAAGTTAAAGTTCTTCACCTCCACCCCTAATTGAATATGAAAAGAAAGAGGTGATTATAGACATAATTGTTGTATGAACTCACAGAACGGTGATTGGAAGCTGTGAAATCGAGTTATTCTATTTTTATTGAATTGTTTTTGGGCTTTACTATATCTATTGTTGGTTGTATTGGTTGGAAACCTCATGGTTGGGATTGGTTTTGGATACTTTGGGCTTACGATTTGAGGGTGTGGCGATACACCGAGTGTTTGACTTTTGTGCAGGCATGCTGGCCACTGATTGTGGCAGATTGTTTTGCGGGACCCACATAGTTATTAGCTGCTAGAAATATTCTCAATACGTGTCTAAATTATGGCTGAAATAAGATAAGAGGAGTAGAAAGAAGCATAGTGTTGGTTAAAAAAAATTGAAGATTGATAAATGTGTGGAACATATGTAAGGAACAAATATCAGTGACATGTTCCTCTAAGGCAGAGTCCAACTAGGATCAGGAGAAGACCAATGATGACACTCAAAAATACTCTCCAATAGGAGGTGGTAGAGATCGTCAGAGCAAAAAAAATAAATATCCCGACAAGTGTCGGGGTCAATCCCACAGAGAGTGATTGTGATGATTCGCTAAAAGATTGTCAAGTAATATTATCCAAGGTAATTGCTCAAATAACGTAAAATAAATATTTGGGGAATTGGAAAGGAAAAATTACATAGCAAGTCGACTTTAATACTAAAAGTAATAAAACATTTGGTTTGTAGATAATAAGTTGGAAGACTAGGGGTATTCTTCCGATGGGATTCCACAATGGGTTAGGGTGCTTGGGTAATTATGCAAATTCTCGATTCATAATACGGGTAGCGTTGGTTTTGGTGATATTTTGTAATCTTTTGATATCCCAAATATATATCCTATGGTCTTATTTCAAGCATCATAGTTTTGACAAAAAAACTACCAACTCAATAACATGGGAAAATCATACTATTTCAAACTTAGATTCTTAGATGAGAATTTTCGTCGATTGAACTATTTCTAGCCTCAATCTAAGGTGGAAATATCAAATTCCCACTATTAAATCCCTATTCGAATTATGAACCCCTCTTTCAAGCAAGAACACATTTAAGAAAACTCAATCAATGTTTGCAACCATCAATTTTATGATTAAAACTTGAGGAATTCAATAGACCCGTATCAATTCATCAGTAATAAGGACAATTAAACAAGACCCATAGCCAAATTCAAATACCCAACATTTGCACACCCTTAAGCAAGGAAATTAGCTTCTCATGCTAAGGAAATACAAAGCTATACGAATTGGGTAACTCATAATTCCTTTCATAAATAAGCAAATATCCAATATCCAAGCTAAAATCTTACAAAAATGGTGAAATTAGATGGAGAAGATGAAGAGAGAGAAAATTACACACCCAATAGCTTCCTTGGGTGTTGATAAAGTAAAAAACAAGTTATCATTTGTGGTACATACACAAAATTGGGTGTTATAAACTTCCTAATGCGTCACTTGAAAATTGACAAAAATGCCTTTCAGGGGTGGTGCAATGCAATGTGCAACACAACGTGTGGTCATACCACGTGTTGTGCGTGTCACATATTGCTAGTCCACAGACAAGTGATGCTAGTTTACTCCATGGTGATGTGCAAAGGGGAGATTCGGACCGCACATAGCATTGTGCAGATTGCACAGCGGCCGCACCTCTCGGTAGATTACTCCTTGTTTTTGTTCACCTTCATACTTCAACTCTTCTTAGCTCTTTTTGGTTCAGTTCCTTTGTTTTCTCCTCTTAGCTAAGAGTACCTAAATTTTCATCAATAAAGTCATTAAGTACCTCTATATCTAATTAAAACATTATAATAATTCATGAATAAAAGCTAAATAAAATGGTGAATTACCAACATATCAACTAACCACATAAAGATCCAAACATCAAAATGAGTAAAGTATGTGGATGGAGCATGGAAATGATGAGAGTCCAGCTTGAAATGAGTTTCCTTTCATAGAGGAATAACACATGGAAGTAAATCACAATGTAAGTCAGCATGACAAGTCTTACAAGGAAAGGGATTCCCAATATGGAACGAAATCTGTCCAAAAAAGAGGAAGCTTCTCAACTATAAATACAGCAAGGGTTTCACAGTAGACCTCACACACTTACATAGACAACTACAAGCAAAAAACAATCAAATTGAGTGAGTTCATATTTCAGAGAGTTCTGAGTGAAGATCCAAGTGCAGCCAATACAAGAAACAATATTGAAGAACTTGTTCCTTAACTTTATGCTTTACAGTTCTTGAGTCAAGTTGATTGTATTATTTTCATTGAGTTGTAATCCTTTAATCCTTAGCACCAGAAAGTGATAAAATAGATAGGAAGTTAGTCTTCAAGTTGGGATAACCCAAAGACATGGGCACATAAACCTAGGGAGGAGGTGTAGAGTTAGGAATTAGAGTTTAGTTCCTAGGATTGCAACTTTTGTAATCTAAACTGTTTATAAGGCTCAGAGTTTAGTGAAGTTGGGTTAAATTCTACAGAAGTGTAAGTCATGGTTTTTTTCCCTTTGTGAGCTGGGGTTTTCCATATAAAATACTGTGTCTCTACTTTACTTGTGTCATGCCCAAAGGCTACCCCATAGGCGTAACACGAGACCCGGGACCATAAGTGCTCCAAGTTAACCCTTGGCTAAAGCATGATTAAACAAACATAGATAAACTTAACAGAAGCATAAAACTAAAAAGATAAATAGACTGAGTCATCAACAACTCAAACATAACATAACATAATCTGAAACCCAAATACAGAATCTCTCAACCAAAAATCTAATATTTGCCTAAAACCTAAAAGCAGCCTACGCCTGCCACTATGGCCACCACCTCCGGTGGTGCCCCACCTGAGATCCCACCATCAATTCATACACAACATTCCCAACAAAAACAACAATCAACCACAGAAACATCCACAACAACCCCCAAATATGCAAACCTCTTCAAACTAAAAAATACCCAACCAAGTTCCAACGTCCTCCCAAACCAGTAGTGATTCTGCATGGTAAGCCCAATGTGACATGGAAGAAATCAGAAGTTAAAAATCTCATACTACAGGAGAATTTGCAATTCGCAGTCATCGGAAAATTCTCTTATTGAAAACCTGACATTAAAGAACTAAGGAAAGCAATCCCTGGACAATGTGGAATCAAGGGTGAATGCAACATAGGCTATATTGATGGTAGACATGTGTTAATAAGATTGACCAAATTAGAGGACTATGTACAGATGCTATCAACACCAGCTTTCTACTTAAAGGTAAGGGAATGGATGTGGCAGATGAGAACTTTGAAGTGGGATCCATGGTTTGATCCAGAGATAGAAACAACTACTACAGTAGCATGGATTTCCTTACCAGACCTACCACCTAACTTCTTTGCCATAAATGCAGTTTTTTCAATAGCAGCAGCAGTGGGGAGACCCCTAACAGTTGACATGGCAACAAGAAACCAAACTAGACCTAGTTGTACAAAGGTTAATGTAGAAGTAAACCTTGTAGCTAAACTACCATAACGGGTAAGGATCAATGAAGAAGATGATGTAGCTGGGGAAATTATGTCTAAATCGATTCAAATTCAATATGACTATATTCCTCAATATTGTAAGTAATGTTGTCTGCAAGGACATGATGAACAAGGATACCAGAATATACACCCTGAATTAAGAGAAGAAGGCAAGGAAGATACCAAAGACAAGCAGGAGAATGTTAAAGAGAATCCTTTTCCCAAGCTAGGCACAGCTGCCTAGAACACTAAAACCCTAACTAGTGGGAGAATAGTAGGGAACCAACAAAGAAGGCTAGAATGGATGACAAAGAGAAGTAAATATAAAAAGGACAGGATTGGTAGACTAATAGAGGAGGATGGACCAAAGGATGACCTTAACACAGACCACCCCTTTGTAGCACTAGACAATCTTGAGTACCAGATGGATGAACCAGGTTTAAAAGCAATAGAGAAGGCAGGTCAACCACCAACAGAAATAATTAAGGAGTATGCTAAGGACTGGGTGACAAAATTCTTTGGAAAAAGAGATGGGAAGGCAGTTGCAGATCCAACTAATAATAGTGAGACTAAAGGAGTTACTAGGGATAACAAAGGAGATACTGATGGAGACAACAAAGACAACAGGCCAGATAAGAGTGGCACAAAGGATACTGCCATCATCTCATACGATAAATAGAATGTCACTTCTATCATTACCTATGATAGCCATAGTGAAGAAGGAGAGGAAGAATACAAAAATCAAGACTTAGTTGAGGATAATCTTGAGGACATGCCACTAGCCATTGCTAATGCATCAGGAAACAACCCAATAACTAATGTCACAGTCTCAGGGATAAATTTAAGTGATGAATTAATAGAGGAGGAGCAGAGAAAGGGCAGGAAGCTGTTATATTTGGACAAAGCATACATGACACAGACCATAGAGAAAACTGCTAAGGCTGGAGACTTATCCCCAAAATAGATAGATCAAGTAAAAAACAATATTGGGAAACTAAAGAAGAAAGGAACAAAGGAAAAAAGTATTCCTCATACAAGTGGAAGGCAAACAAGGAGTATTGTTAGTAAACAAAAACAGTCTTTATGAATGCACTAATATGGAACATCAGATCAGGGAACACTCAGAAGGCATTCACAAGACTTATTATTCTGCAAAAAAGGTACCACTTCTATTTTATAGGCTTAATGGAACCTTTCCAGGAAGGGCAAAACATAGAAACCTACAAAAAGAGATTAGGGATGAAAGAAGCTATCTACAATGTATCAGGGAAAATATGGGCTTTTCTAGAGGAATCTATAGAGTATACAGTACTGGTTGATGAAGACCAACCACTCTCCCTAAAGCTTTACAATCAGGATTTGGGCAAAGAAATGGTAATAACATTAATGTATGCTAAGTGCACTAGAGAAGGAAGGCTAGACCTATGGGACTCACTATACAATCTATTAAATATAATACAGACACCATGGCTTGTAGGAGAAGACTTCAATGTTATTGTTTATGATAGTGAAAAACTGGGAGGATTGCCAGTAACTTTTGCAGAGACAGAGGACTTCATACATACCATTAACACTTGCAATCTAACTGATGTAGGATTCAAGGGAAGTAAGTACACTTGGTGGAATGGCAGAACAGATGAAGATTGCATCTTCAAAAGACTGGGCAGAGTAATGACTAATACAGAATTGCAAGATCTTTTCCCCATAATGGAAGTGGAGCACTTAATCAGAAGTGGATCTAACCACACTCCTATGTTACTACAGTTCAGCACTATAGCAGAAGAGATAAAGAAACCTTTTAAGATGCTTAACTTTTGGCTCTCAAAAGAATAATTCTTAAAGGTGGTAGAAGAAAATTGGAAGGCAGACTTTGAAGCATCACCATTCATCTTATATCACCACAAGATGAAGAAGACCAAGAAAGCACTGATCCAGTGGAGCAAGCAGACTTTTGGAGACATTTTCCAAGACATTGCAACTCTGGAAGAAGTAATTAAAGTTTCGGAAATGCAATTTGAAACTCTTCTAGATGTAGCAAACAGAGAAAATCTTCATAATTTACAGGTTGACTTTAACATGAAACTACATCTTGAAGAGGAATTTTGGAAACAGAAAGCTTGCATGGACTGGTTAAAGGATGGTGAAAGAAATACTAAATTCTTTCACATATATGTCAAGGAAAGAATAACCAGACTTAGAATCAACCGAATTCGGAACTCAGATAGGGAATAGCCGGAAGAAAGTAAAGACATAGCAGAAGAGGCAATCCAATTTTACCAGAGCCAATTCACAAAGGTGGAGAAATTCTGCAACTTTGAAATACTGGAGCACTTGCACACTATATTTACTCAAGAGCAAAATGATGATATTTGTAGATTGCCTATTGAAGAGGAAGTGAAATAGGTGGTAATGAGTCTAAACAAGTGAAGGGTAGGTAGTCCTGATGGTTTAACTGGGGCTTTCTACCAACACGCTTAGCATATTTTAAAGGAGGACTTAGTGAACATGGTAAAAGCTTTCTTTTGTGGAGCAGAATTACCCAAATTTGTAACCCATACAAATTTGGTACTGATACCAAAGAAGGGGGAGATTCAGACTTTCTCAGATCTAAGACCTATATCACTAAGTAATTTCCTCAACAAAATCTTTAGCAGAATCATACATGAAAGGCTGAAAGAGATACTACCTAGCCTTATCTCCCCTGAATAGGCTGGATTTGTACAAGGTAGAAGTATTTTTGAAAATATTTTACTAGTGCAGGAGATTGTCACAGAAATAAGGAAGAGAGGTAAACCACCTAACATGGTCATAAAGTTGGACATGATGAAATAATATGATAGAGTATCCTAGATATTCTTGACCAAGGTTCTAAGAAAGATGGGTTTTGATGAAAGACCGATAGATATTGTTTTCAGATTACTCTGCAACAATTGGTACTCAGTAATGATCAATGGGCAACCTAATGGTTTTTTTTGGCTCTTCTAGAGGATTAAAACAGGGTGACCCACTATCACCCACTCTATTTATACTGGCAGCAGAAGTACTATCCAGATCATTAAACTTCCTACATCAGAACAGGGTTTTTATGAAGTTTGGAATGCCTAGAGGGAGCCCAAAGATCAATCATCTAGCTTTTGCAGATGACATGATCATCTTGTGCAAAGTAGATGTCAGAACAATGCAACTTGTAATAGGGAAACTTACCAGCTATGAAAGGGTGTCAGGACAGAAGATTAACAAGGATAAGAGTGCTATCTACATTCATTAAAATGTGTCAATGGGAGTAGTTATCACAGCAGAAGTAGCTACAGGAATACCAAGACAAAATTTACCCTTCACCTACTTAGGATGTCCTATTTTCTACATGAGGAAGAAGAAGGCATATTATAAACATCTAACTCAAAGAATTAGCTCTAAACTACAAGCTTGGAAAGGTAAACTACTTTCATATGGGGGTAGAGTTATCCTAATAAAACATGTTCTGCAAAGTATTCCTATCAATTCTCTTTCTGTCAAGAACCCCCAAAGAATGTGATAATACAAATTCACAAGATCCTAGCCCAATTCTTCTGGTGTAGTAATATAGAGGGGAAGAACAGACACTGGTCAAGCTGGAACAACCTATGTCTACCAGAGGCAGAGGGAGGCCTTGGTTTTAGATCACTCACAGATGTTTCTATGGAACTTTTCTACAAACTGTGGTGGAATTTCAGGACTTAACCAACAGGATGGAATGCATACATGAATAACAAATACTGCCACAAGATAAACCAAAACCTAGTTGTTTGTTAAACAAGAAGCAATGGATCACAAGTGTGGGAAAAAATGCTACAAGCTAGGGACTTAATAGAACACCAAATCTACTGGCAACCACTCGGGGGTAATTCACAACTATGGCATGACAACTAGACAGGAATGGGTGCTTTATATAATGTTACCCTAGAAGATCATTACTGTGATGAATCTGTTCAAAGGATTGGGGAAGTAACTGAAAGAGGGGAGTGGAATGTACAAATACTCCACCAACTACTACCACAGGAGATTGTGGAACACATAGTTAGTCATATTTAGCCACCAACTGACAGTGGAGAGGTTGATAAACCATGGTGGATGTTGGAAGCTAAGGGTGAATTCGTAGTCAAATCAGCATGGGACTATGTGAGACACATGAGGAGCCTAATAAGCTACTTAAGAAGATATGGGTACATGGATTGACTTTCAAGATAGCTTTCTTTATGTGGAGATTATGGAAGTTTAAAGTTCCTGTTGATGATAGAATCAGAAGGTGGGGCTATGCTCTTCCATACAAATGTTGGTGTTGTACTTCAAAAGTACAGGAAACAATCTCCCATCTATTCAACCACTCACCCACTACTAACTGCACTTGGAACTATTTCTCTTCTTTTTCAGGTATCAACATACAAGGATTACACCTAAGAGAAATAATACTAGCTTGGTGGAATACTGCAATAAAGAAAGGAATGAAAACCTATTTTAAGGCCATTCCTAGTATGATAATGTGGGAGTTATGGAGGCGAAGGAATTCCAACAAACATGAAGGAAAACTGAACTCAACTCATAGGATGATACAGTTGATGACATAGAATATTCACAGACTTCTTAGAGTCAGAAGACCAACTACTCTAATACCACCTAGATGGCCAGACATATTGAAGATACTAGAAGATTACACTCCTCAGGTAAGAATTACCAAAGTTTTATGGGAATTCCCACCCGAGGGATGGGTAAAGTGCAACACTGATGGAACTGCAAGAGGAAATCTTGGAAGATGCTCCTATGGCTAATGTATAAGGGACTCTAGGGGTGATCTAATACATGCTGAAGCAAAGCAGACAGAACAAACTACAAATACAAAATCAGATGCAAGGGCCATTTTTGAAGCATCCAGATACATTCAGCAGAGACAGTACAATAGAGTAATCATTCAAACAGACTTTATGTTATTAACTAGGGTGCTAACAGATGAGTGGAAACCCCCATGGAATATAGAAAATTGGGTCACAGAAATCAAGAACATCCTAGCTAAGAGGGAACATCAGCTAACATATATCTTGAGGGAAGAAAACAAAGTGGCAGACTACTTAGCTAACACAGCCTTGGAAAAAGGGGATCTAGCATATCAGGGATTCTGGGAAATGGATACAACAGGCAAAAAGCTGATAAACAATGATAAATTACAATTCCGTTACATTAGGATCCAGTCATTGTCAGCAAATTAAATCTCTAAGATCTTCAATAACAGTCCAGTCAGAGGAAATTCAAGCAAGGAAAGTAGAATACATGATGCAAGTAAATACAATACATAAAGATGAGATACAGAGATCTACTTAGAACTAGAGTCACAACTTGATACAAATCCAACAGCTCCAACACACCGACCTTCCGAACACGCCTAATCAACAGTACTAGTTAAGCATGGAAACAAAGGAAGAAAAAAGGAATGAGGTCAAGGACACCCACCGTGAAACTGCAACAGCTAACTCCAATCAATGCTATAGATAATAATCGAGGAAGAGGAGATACTGCAAGAGTGAAATGTTTAGCTAGGGTTTCCTATTTCAGTTTTTTTGTTTTTTATCTCTATCTTTTTAGGAATAGATTAGTTAGACAACTTTGTTTTATTCCCTTATTGGACCCGGACCAGTTGGTACGGGTCTTGACTCTTCTGTGTTTCAATACTTATTAAATAAAAAGGCCCACCAGGCCACAAAGTTTATTAAAAGAAAACAGAATCTCTACTATCTGAAAGCGTCTAAACTGAAAAATGCGTTGCTTGAACAAGACCCCAACTAACTCAAAATACTAAATAGAAACTATAAAGATAGACAACTGATACTAGTCCTCAAAGAATGAGGACTCACCACTCAAAGCTGGGACACCCACTAATCTGTAGCCACGAATCTGAGGACCCAAACCTGAATTTGCATTATCAAGAGGATGCAACACAAGGTATGCGTCAGTACTATAGGATGTATTGAGTATATGAGATATGCAAAATCTGAAGTAAACATGCTATACATACTTTAAAACTGAAATCATGTTATGATTGTGAAAGTTGGAATGCGAAGGACTCAATGCAATATCATAGGCAAAATATACTTGAAAACCATAAGTAATAATAGAACTTCTGAAATCTGAAACAAAAAGTTAATGTATTTAAATAACTAAAATTGTTTCTATAGGAGATTCTCTAACCGACATAGACCATGTGAGCTACATTGAATCCGATGTATCCACCCCATCGAAAGGACCCAATATACCTTGCCAGTGTATAAAGGCATAACTAGTGTGATCACAGTGTCTGATGCCCACAGAGGGGACTTAAAGAACCTACGGTGGCATGTAGTTCTGAGATATACAAGGGGTATGCTCACCCAATCCTACTCGATGCTCAATACTACCCCCAAAACATACTTATAGCTCAACTTATACTTGTGACATATTTATTGCCAAATCTATTTGAAAAGCATATGGGTATATCTAATACCATGCAATTCACATATCTTAGGTAGACATATCTAGATGCCAAACCTTTCATAAAACATAAAGACATATCTGATGTCGTATAATTCATACTTCAAAATCCTTAAAACATAGCATAGCTATAATTCAAAACATACTTTTATTTCTAAATTTATAACTTAAAGAATTAGGCATGCAATTTCATGATAATAGAGGCCATGTTATCTAAACATGCTAATTTTGCTTAAAAACATGCAATTCAATGGAATCATACTAGAATTATCAACCTACATATGGGCTCTTTAAATTATGCAAGAAATCTTGATTAAAACATGGGTAATGGGTGGGAAATCGCGAATTGATACTTTAAAACAAAACCCATAACATTTCTCCAATTTGGGTAAGAACCCTAATTTCATAAATTGATAAATCAAAGTAAAACTTAAGGATTTTGGGCATAAGGCTGAAGGGATTCCATTATTGAATATCCGCATACCTTATAGAAGCTAGCTTGATCTAAGATGAAAAGAAATGGAGCCTTGATCTTGGAGCTTGTGACTTAGAGCATGTAGGAGTTCTTTCTCCTTTGGGAATAGAATTTCTTAGAATGACAAGAGTTTAGGCTATTGGGGAATAAACCCCTACTAAAAATGGTCAAAATTACCTCACTAAAGAGTTAAAAGAGTGGGTAATTACAAAAATACCCCTGGTAAAAGCTGGAAAAGAACTTAATTAAAAGCTCAGCTTCAGGTTCCATGGTTGAATTCTATGGATCGTAGACTAAACAACGGCCCATGGTTGCCTCTCGTGTTTCCAGGCCAAAAGACAGGCTGCAGATCCGACTCTATGAGTTAACAGGACAGACCGTAAAAATATCTACAGTCTGTAGACTTATTCGTAGATCTCAGGGGAAACAGCCAGTCCTCTGATCTAATTCCACGAGTGGACAGGATGGACCATAGACTGAACTACGGTCTGTGGAACACACGAGGTGTGGTCCACACCTTCCACCGCACAAAGCTCATGCATTGGCCAAAGAATTTGTTAACGGGTACGGTCACTATGCAACGCGCACACTGCCTGGTGCATACCGCACCCCACTTTGCATGAAGCTCCTTAGTTGGCTAAAGTCACTGGACCACTGAAGAGTGTTGTGTGATGCACATTTCACGATGTGCAAACTGCACGTCGCGCTGCACAGCTCTCGAAGGGCATTTTTGTCGAATTATGTTTGATGTTTTGGGAATGGTCCTAAACCCATTTTAGGCACTATTTTAGATAGTTTTACAATAGTTTTGAATAGTTTTTCACCTTTGGACGCAAGTTTCTCTCCAAAGGCAAGAAAGAGGGTTTCAATCCATTCTCTCAATCTTTAACCTTGGGCGTGTAAATTTGAGCTTAGATATTGGATTCTTGCTACAATTAATGAAAAGGAATTTGAATTTCCCTATGGGTATACTTTCTTCTACCTTTAGCATGAGTGGCTAATTTTCCTTGTCTAGGGATGTGTAGATGATGGGCTATTAATAAAAGGGTATGGGTCTTGCTTATTTGTGTTTATACTTGCTAATATGATATGGGTCTAGTGATTTCACCATATTTCAACTCTAAAATTGATGGTTGCAAATATTGGTTTACCTTACTTGATTGTATTCTTGATTGAGAAAGAAGTTTATAATTTCGAATGTTAAATCGGTAGTGGGTAATTGGGATTCAACCTAGATTGAGGCTAGAAATAGCTGAATTCACCGAAAATACCCATTTAAGGGTCTAGGATAGAAATAGTGTGACCTCCCCAAGCATATGTTTGTTGGTTATTTGCCTAAACAATGGTGTTTGAAATAAAAATATTGGATATATGTTTGTTTGATCGAGATATTAACTAGAATGCCTAAAACCCATGCTACCTATATCATTTAGTAGGAATTCACACAATTGAGCAAGTACCTTGACCCGTACTCAAATCCCATCAGAAGAACATCCCTAGTCATCCTCTCTCTATTGTTTACACCTTGCAATTTTAGTTATTCTTTTGCTTGGAATTTGAATTATGACAGATTCCCAATTCCCCCCTTTTTACAGTATTTGTTGTTTGAGAAATCTACTCTTGTTGTGAAGTCTGTTCGACAATCACTTAAGCTAAGCTCTAATTTCCTATGGGATCGACCCCGACACCCGTTGGGTACTATAAATGTGTATTGCTCTAAAGATCATTGATACCTCCTTCTAGGAGAGTACATTTGAGCATTATAAAAAATGGTGCCATTATCGGGGAATTAAGTGGATTAACCTTTTTGATTGTGGATTTGAAATCACCTTGTAGAGTGTTTGTTCTTTTATTTTATTTGTTGTTTTTGATTGTTGTGTAGGTAGCTCATGAGTGAAGTGGGCAAAAATGAAAGTGTCAACGAAAGTCTTGACGGGTTCATGGACGCCCACAATGATCCTGTGCCTCAAATGGGAGTAGGTGCAATCCTCCTACCCCCTACAGTGGGAAATGTAGAATTTCACATTACTAGCACAATGCTCCATTTGATACAAATGAAGGGTATGTTTGGAGGATCTGCCAAGGAAGATGCGAATAGGCACATCCGTAATTGTATGGAGATATGTCAACTATTCATATTCCAAAATATCTCCCAAGAATCCATCTGACTTTGCTTAATCCCCTTATCTCTAATGGGGGAAGCCACGACTTGATTGGAGAAATTGTCAGATGGGTCAATCACCTCTTGGGCTGAATTGGTAGATGCTTTCACTACTAAATTTTTCCCTCCATCACGAATGATGCAGTTGAGGGATAAAATTACCAACTTTTTCCAGCTTCTCGATGAACCTTTGTATGAGCTACGGGTGAGATTTAAGAAGAAGCTTGTGTTGTTTCCTAACCTTGGATTGTCAGACAATGTTTTGCTACAAAGCTTCTTTAGATCCTTGAACTCAATGAATAAGTCCATCGCTAAAAATCTTAGAGGTGGTACCTTCATGGATCTATAATTTCCTATTGCATCGGCACTCCTAGAGAAAATGACCAAGACTAACTAAGATTGGCACACAAGGGAGGCGGATGTTCCTACCTTGGGAGTGACCACATCCATCCTAAAAAATGAGATGTAAAGGAAGGATCAAGAGAGGGATGATACCATGGAAAAAAAGGTGACACAAAGTTACCTCTTGGCAAAGCATATGATGGGGGCCAGAAGTGCTAAGACAGTGAGTGTTGTGAGTACACTAGAGATCAAGGCTAGTGATGATGAGATCATAACCATCATGGATGGTAAAGTTTTCCATGTAACGATGAGTTCTTTTCCCGTGTATTATCGCTTGACGGATAAGAATGAAGGTTGGAACAAGGACAAGAAACGAGATGGAAATTGGAGATTTCATGACAAAGAAGGTGATAGATTCAATCATCGGAGCACAAATCCATATGTGCCTCCAAACAAATCACATTCCTTATACCAACCTACTACAAGTATTCCTGGTCACTCCAATATAGAGGACATGTTGTCCTTGGTTTTGAAGAAAGTAGACTCAACAAATACCAGGGTTAGTGAGCTAAAAAGCAAGGTTTCAACACTTCATCAAAATGTGAGCTCTTATTTAGCCTCGATCAAGCATCTTGAGGCACAAATGAACCATCTATCCGCTCAAATGAATCCAAGAATGAAAGGAACACTCCCATTTTTTTGGCAACCTCCATTCAATCCAAAAATACATCAATCTCTCCCTCTTGTCCACAACCAATCCTAAAAATGATGCTCATGTTATGTCTATTATTACTAGGAGTGGAAAAATTAGTAGTATAGTGGATAAGTTCATTGTAGATCGAAGAAACCAACTTTTATGGGGGGAAAAGCCTAATATTGAAGCTTTTGAGATGTTGTGTGACAAATAAGATAGGAAACCGAAAATTGGGTTGAAGCTTGGTGCACCCAATGTTCCGATGAATGTTGATATTGATGGAGAGGAGGAGGTTGCTGCATTCTCTACTGTTTCATTTTAGTAAAATCGTCACAATGAATGTTATGCTCTTGGTTCACATGATTTGGTTTAGAACTTGTTTCTCTCTTTCTCCACACTGTGATCAGCTATTTAAAGGAAATAGAAATCATTTTCCTTTAGTGTTGGTTGATAAACTGCATTGTAAGATTGATTATGCTAACTCGTAAACCTGCTAATGAGTAGTTTGTTCTCTCTTGCTTGGCTCAAAATTTGGAGTTAAATTCCTTGCGTTTTGGGTTTGGAAACGTAGATTGTCTCATGTCATTTCTAAGCTCATGTCTATTTAAAGCATTCTCCTTGGAATGACAAACATAATTCACCATGCAAAGGGAATTTCTTGAATGTTTGCTGCTAAGTGTAAATTATTTTTTTTTCTAATCCCCTTCGTATTTAAATTGTAATTGGTGAAAAATGTTTTTTCTCGGACCAGCTTTGAATATTATCTCATGCTATGTGCGTTAGTTAAGTTATTGATGTATTTGTTGGTTCTTAGTTGTTCCTTTTCTGACCCATACCTTTTTGTGTGACATGTGATCGTCCGAGTCCCATGGACTCTCCTCCTCTCCATTGCATTCTTCTATTTGGCTAAGCCCAACGTCTTTACCGGGTCAGCCTCATGACCAGTCTAAAAGACTGATAGCAAAGCAATGTGGAAGCCACAGGTTGAAGAAGTGAATTAATGGGTCAAAGCCCATTCAAGCAGCAACATCAATCGCTCAAGTGGGCTGGAAAATTCAAATGGACCAAAGTCCATTCAAGCTGTAGCAACAACCCAAATGGGCAGAATACAAAAGTGGACTAAAGTCCAAGTGGAACGGTGGTGGCCTAAAGAGAGCCCATGAATTAGATTTATGACAGGGTTTGGACTAAAAGTACAAGTAATTTAAGCCAAAAGGCTCAATTATTTCCTTTCCCTTCAACTATTGTAGTTTAGATTATCATTTCTTTGCATTAATTTGAACTAACATTGTAGCTTAGTTCAGTTACTCCAAACGAGTAAAACATTTCCTTGTTAAAATCTTCTTCATCACTTACTATTTCTATGAAATGAAATAAGCATATCTTCCTTTCCGTTTTATAAAAGATAAGCTATTTATGTGTTTCCATTTCTAAAATACAAGTATCAATTTCCTCGTGTCTTGGTACTTGATAAGTTGGTATTCTTCATAGTTATTTATCTTTTAATCTTAAGCTTTTGCTAGTATAAAGTGGATAAATAGTTCAATTGACTTGGATTACTTCTATTTTACAAGTTTTTGTGTTTTAGAGGTGTTCGGGAAAGATTCAAGTGAAAACTAGTCAAATGGAGCAAAAAGGAGCTACTAATCACTAGTATCAAGTTGGCCCTCGCGACCGTGAGAAACAAGGCACGCAACCACGATTCATAGAAATTCAAGTTGGCTATCGCAACCTCGAGCTATAAGGAACGCGACCGCGATGCACAAGGAATTAAAGCCATGCAACCGCGATAGTGAAGCCACGTGACCTCGTGGAAGGAAAAGACAAAGACTCATGACCGTGAGGATCGGTCATGCGACCGCGATGAAGAAGTCATCAGCTACTAGATAGATTTGGAAATTCCCACCTTTGGAAACCCCAATCCACATAAAACACTTCTCAGCCATCTTGGAAGCTATCTATGTGGAATTTCAAAACCCTTGACAATATTGGAGAGCAATTTCATCAACCAACACAATAGGAGTGAAGATTTGGATGATTTTTATTGTAAAATCCTTAGTTTTGATTCTTCAACTCTTGTTTTTAATTACTAATTTATAGGTGTGATTGTTGAATTGAGATGGGTTTTGTATTAGATATAATACTAAATTTAGGTATTTAATTCTTATCTTGATCTTTCTCTTGATTAATTATGTGGGTCTATTGAATCTTTCATGCTTAAATCTTATATTTGATGGTTGCAAACATTGACTTAGCATTCTAGTTGGGTTCTTGCTTTGTGAGTGTGAGTGTTTTTTTATTTTTCCCTTGTGATGGTCTTTGTACATAATGTGTTTTTGGGACTTTCGTTCTTGTGAGGGCATGCGAATTAAGATAGTTGGTGACATTGATAAAATCCAAAAATGAGTCAATTGAGCATGTTTTGGTAAGCTAGTGGTTTGAGTCACATCTTGAGGACAGGTTGTTGTCACTTAGTTGATCTTAATGTTCCATTGCATCCTTGAATTGTGTTTTGAATAGAAAGGAATGCTTAGAGTAAGTTAACATGTGATTGACTAATTATTAGTACCAACCGAAGTAATGCTTGGTGCTTGAAATGGGTTTTTCTTTGCTTATGGTATTGTCATTGCACTTGTGTTGTGTGCCTCTTGAATCATAATTTTGAGTTGCTTGAGGATAACCAATAGTTCAAGTTTGGGGGTTTAATAAGTCGGTATTCTACCTATTTGTTTAAATTTTAATCTTATGCTTTTTCTAGTATAAACTGGATAAATAGTGCAATTGACATGGATTACTTCTATTTTATAGGTTTCTGTGTTTTAGAAGTGTTCAGGAATGATTTGAGTTAAAACTAGTCAAATGGAGCAAAAAAGAGGTGCTCATCACTTGCATCAAGTAGGCCATCGCGACCTCGAGAAATAAGGCACGCGACCGCGATGCATAGATAATTAAGTTGGCTATTGCGACTGCGAGCTACAAGTCATGCAACCATGACGCATAGGAAAATAAAGCCACACGACCACGAGAGTGAAGCCATGTCACCATGTGGAAGGTAAATACAAAGCCTCGCGACCACGAGGATTGGTCATGTGACCACGATGAAGAAGTCATCAGCTGCAGGACAAATTTGGAAATTCCCACTTTTGGAAAACCCAATCCACATAAAACACTTCTTAGCCATCTTGAAAGCTATCTTTGGCAAATTTCACAACTCTTGACAAGTTTGGAGAGAAAGTTCATCAACCAACACCATATGAGTGAAGATTTTGATGCTCTTTATTGTAAAATCCTTAGTTTCATTCTTCAACTCTTGTTCTTAATTGCTAATTTGTATACGTGATTGTTGAATTAATATTTGTGTTTTCTATTAGAGATAATACTAAGTTTGGGTATTTAATTCTTATCTTGTGCTTTATCTTGATTAATTATGTGGGTCTAGTGAATTTTCCATGCTTGAATCTTATAGTTGATGGTTGCAAACATTGACTTAGCTTTCTAATTGTGTTCTTGCTTGAAAGAGGAATTCCTCAATTTGAGAAGGTTTAATAGTGGGGATTTGAGATTTCCACTCTAGATCAAGGCTAGAGATAGTTTGGTTGCCAAAAAATTCCATCTAAGAGTTGGGGTTAAAACTAGCCTAACTTACCCAAGTAAAATTGTTGGTTATTGCTCACTCGTGGTGATTTGAGAGAACCCATGAGGATAGTTGCTTGACTGGTTGAAAGATGGTTGAGTATACTGTTTGCCAAGACTACCCATGTGTTAGTTGGGTGCAAGTCTTGTGAATTGAATTCTCATTCCCATTTCTCCTTTGTTGTCCTTTCTAGTGAAAGCAAGGTGAAAGCCATTGATCAAATCTATCTTTTATTTGTTTTTCTTTTATATTTTTGTTTAGTTTAAAAACCCCTTATCATTATCTTTCCTTTTTGCTCTTTGAACTTCAATAAGTTTCTTTTATTCTCAATTAGCTTTATCGCAATTACCTATTCTCTGTGGGATCGAACCCGACTCCCATCGGAAATGTAAATGTGTTTTGATGTGATGATCGCAATCACATCCTTTGGGAGTGTATTTGAGCGTTATAAAAAATGGTGCCTTTGCCAAAAATAATTTAGCGTATTGAGTTAGTTTAGAATTTGAGTTTACTTAGACTAGTTCAATTTTGTGAATAGTTGTTTTTATTTTGCTTAGTTTTAGTTTGTTGATTGGTTCCATGGCATCTTGAAATGATAAAAATATTGGTGGTTACATCCCAATTTATATTCCCGACTATTGTGTTTATTGCGGAGGACCCCACCTTGGGCATAGGTGTAGAATTGGCCCTAAGAGAGGGAGGTATTCACCTTCTTGATCATATAATGGGCACAATTATTATTTGTGTGGTGGTCATGATGGACATTGGAGCAAATACCCTAATGATGAACGTCCTCCTCCCCCCTCTTGTGCTAACATTGTTGCTAGTGGTGCTTGTGATCTTAATAGGAACCAAGACCTGGCGAGCGAAGAAGGCATGTGTGACAAGCTCCAAACCCTCTTGGCCTCATTAGAAACCTAAGAGGAGGGTGTCAAATCCATAAAGCAAGGCTTGGTGTACATGAGAATGAAAGAAGGCAAGGAGATAAATCATGCCACGCAATCCATGGCAGATTTGTCTACTTCTCTTGGTCAAATTGATGAAGAAACCCCTCCAAGTCCAATAAACGAACATGCCTGCATCATTGAGACCTAGCAAATTCACTTTGGGGATGGTGAGGAAAACTTCCAAAATATGAAATCTCCCAAAAGTGAGTTTATAGCGGGAGTGCTTGAATCTAAACAAGGGGAGAACACAAGGGATGATCATGAATTGAAGGTGTTGTGGCAACCAACTACTCCAAATGTGGATCATGGTGCCGAACCCATACGAATGGTACTAGAGTGCAAGGCAAAGTCCAACATTTCATATTGAAAGACTCTAGTTCATTTAAAAGTGAGGATGTTATGGATGAGGCAAGTTTGAAGGTGAGACGCCCAAATCTCACTCCAACCAATTTTCAATCTTAAATTTGATTAAATGCATGGAAGTCAAAGTAATCAAGCTTTTGGAAGACCTTGGAAGGAGGATGGATCAAGTTTATCCAGTTTTAAAGTTGTCGTGGAAAGAAGGCAAAGTGAGTTCCTCACTTAAAGGCAAAAAAGTGCAAAATGCAAAATCAAGAGAATGTCCTTCTCATGTTCAAACCTTCACCCCATGATTGTCATCGAAAGTTTGATTCAAGTTTGGGTCGAAGTTCAAATTGTCCAAATGGAGATCCAAATAGTTACATATCCTCTATCTCAACGCGATGTTAAATTGTGCGCTTGATGAGAGGCAACCCATCTTTTGGAAAATTCTTTTTGATGTTTCACTTCACTTTTGTTTCTTTTTTATTTGTTTTTAGGTGTCCATGGAAAGGAGAAGAGGAACCAAGTTTTGAAAAGCACCAAAAATACCTCTGAAAAATGTGCTTTTCTCACCTGGAAGAGTGCCCATCGCACATGCTATCGCATAAGCAAATAGTGAACTGAGCAAAAATACTGGCATGTGCGAAGGAGGTGCATTTTGCACCTCCCAAAGTACCTGTCATACCCGACTTTGCGTGACAAAATAGAGCACTGGAAAGATTTCTAAAAAAATAGGTGTTACTAAGGCATCACGATCGCAAGCCCTGACTCTCGTGATTGCAATGAGGTAAATTTTCACTGAATCTTTACGATCTCGTGATCACATTTTGATCAATTGGAGTCGTGTGATTTTAACTCATCACGATTGCATGATAAGGCCACACAATTGCGAGGTAACAAACAGTTTCCAGGTAATAAAAGATCAAACAAGTTGTTTCAAAAGCAAATTTTGCTTTGAAACTTGGCTACTTTTCTCTCCCAAGGCAAAAAATAATACCCTCCATCAACTTCAATTCTGTAGCATCTTTTCAACTCTTCAGGTATGTAATGACCCTTCCGGTCATTTATGCGTTTTTGCCTTTCTTGTATCGTTAGAGCTTTTCTGTAGCGGCCCCAAGTCATTATGGCTTGCTGGGACCGGTGGTTCGGTGCCTTGGCCTTTTGTTTGGTCCTTATGGTCGTTCTCCTATTTTAGAGCTGAGCCGTAGGAGCTGAGTATCGAAATCGTGCGATGATTTGCGTTCGTATAACCTTAACCTTCATTTCGTATCAAAGGCTTGGGAGCCTAAGTTTGAGAATTTATTAACATCGCGTGTATTTGAAAATAGTTTATTTGAAAGTTGAATTTAGTAAAAAGTTATATTTTTATTACTGTTTTAAAAATATTTTAAATGTCTATGAAAAATACTTTTATTATGAGGTATTTGTGTATGTATTTATTTTACAAGAGTTTTATTTTTTATTAATATTTTTACGGAGATAGTAAACTTAGTTATGTTAAAAATTATTATTATAATATAGTAGGTTTTATTTGAAATAATTTTATATTAATTATGATACATTCAAAAAATTATATTTATTTTACCACGAATTTATTCAATACCCGAATGTCTATGAATCAGATTCAAAAATGAAGTGTTAATCACCTCCACCTCACACGTGGAAGTGGAGGGCTAACACAACACATATCAATTTGAAAGGTGGCATCACATTATTATTTTCATAATGCTAATTTCTAAATAATTATATATTAATCAATTTATTTGCCTACTGCACGTGACATACATATCTATATGTATATGTATTCTATCTTCACTATTATGGATATATTCCTTTTTAATAATAGACAAAATTCTTATCATAATTCTCTCACTATATATTATTGCACATATGCTCCTCACGTTGGAACTTCCTTTTCTCAACTAGAAATAGTTATCATATTCTTTTATTATGCTATGTATATACTTACGCATCCGCTGCAAGAAGATTTGTTAGAATGATATTTTGAACGCTTGATTTGATTGTCGAAAGAAATTGATTATCTACGTCAAGTTATTCAAGCCTAAATTCAAGTTAGATTTTGTTTTGGAGCTTCTCAGAGTGGTTCGGGCTTGGACATCGTCGTCCTAGCAGCTTGTCATCGGATGACAGGTAGGTTATGGTTTAAACTCCCTAGACATAGCATTTATCGGATAAAATTGTACTAGCTGGCATCCTTGGATTGGATTATTAGGTTGGTACCACAGACCTTGACCGCTTTATTCATGTCGACCTAGTTTTGTTCCTCCGTTGCTTGTAGTACTTGCCGATATATTATATTTACCCTTGTGATCCTGTGAGGCCTTGTTGACTCTGGAACATAGAAGGTGGGATATTGGGAATGTCCGCGAGTCCCGGGCATAGAATTATCCTTCTAGGCTGGTTATGCTTGCTGAGTAGCTATGGGCCTGTGCAAGATCGATAGGTTGATTGTGAGTTGCTGGGCAGCTATTGTGTTTAATCGTACCATCTCCATGCATTCAAAGAGGTTTATTCATGTTTTACTACGGTTTTGGCTTCAGGCCTACTGGCACTATTTTCTAAACCTTGCATGGTCCCTGTGGCCCATTTTTTATAGAAATGAATTGGAAATGGTTTGATTTAACTTGTGAATATTCTTGGGTAAAAGAAGGTAAAATTATGATTTATATCACCAGTTTTACGATTAACGCTAGACTCTGCAGGGTCGGGGTGCTAGTTGAGTTTTCTTGCTACTTGAGATGATTTTAGCCTCGGTCGGACTGAGCACCTGAGATGACTTTCTATTGTTTAGACCTGGTTATGCCCAGGCACCCTTGGAGGGGTTTTTGAGATATTTTCTTACTACTTTAGTCCTGGACAGGGTCTGGGCATGCATATTCGAGACTGGGTCTCTATCTTGAAATCGGACTTGCTTCTGGATGACATGTTTGATACTGAGTTTTAGTATGGGGTCGAGGACCTCCATGGACCTTGCCATCCGGGACAAGGGCTTCGGGCTGCGTGTGCCGGAGGAAGGGTATACGGTGGAGTAGAGGTATACGGACAGTGTCCTTCTATAGAACCTACCTGCTGGGTCGGATCGGCACCGGAGGAGGTACATATAGAGATACCATTTCACTTAAGATCTTCATGCATCATATCATTCATTGTTTGAGGCTCCACCCTTGTTTGTTGTTTGTTGATTGTACGCTCCGGTAGTATGGGATGCCAGAAGGTTTGTTTTCACCTGTTTGTGTTCCTCGGTTGTATGGGCAGCCGAGGAACTGTAGGTAGACTCTTGCTATTTACTTACAGAATTGTTCCCTATTACGGTTAAGTATGAAATTGGTTAGTGCTAGGCTATTAGTTTCTGGATTTGAGATTGATATGATTAGTTGAGTTTGATTCCTGTCTCTGAGCATGCCTATCATTACTCTTTCCCTCTTCTTACACTTGAGGTTATCGGTATACCATCAATTTTGTAAAATTATTATGTATACATTGTTATTGCAAGGACCCCAGGTGCGTTATTTCTTACTTTCACCTGTGCCTATGGTATATATATTTTGCTTGCTGGCCTCACTTGTGGTGCTGTTGATTTCCCTCTGGGCTAGTTCTTGTGTACCTTTCGTTGATTTCTGTGACTACTTGTTTCTATTTTGTCTGTTACTACGCTTTTATCTTATATGTGCCCAGTCGGCCTATGATACCTACTGGGTACCTTATGCTTCGCATTTGGTGCTCACTCTACCCCCTGCATCTTTTGGTGCAGATCCTAGTGTGGGCCATCGCCGTTAGATCGTTGTGATTCATACTTGGGGATCTGTTGGGGACTACTTCAGACTGAGGGTGAGCTCTTGGCGATCGGAGCTTAGCTTTAGTTTATCTTTTGCTTTATGTACTCTATTACTATTCATAGACATCTATTTATGTTGTTTTGGATCGTTTGTACTCCTTATATGTAGTTTTGACTCTATACTATGATATCAGGTCTTGGGGTTTGGTTTAGTTTCCATATATGTATATATATATATATTCCTTCTATCTATTCTCTTCATCTTGTTCCCTTACTTTTGCTTATTTAACTTCTCTTCCGCTTATTTGTTAGGTAGTAGCCCATTACTAACTGTACTGGGCTACGGGGATTGGTTATCCTACTGGGGGGGATTATAGGTGCCATCATGACTGAGAAATTGGGTCGTGACAACTTGGTATCAGAGCTCTAGGTTCACCGGTGTCATCAGTATATGCGCTAATGTCTAGTAGAGTCCTGCGGATCAGGGCGGAGTCATCCGTACTCAATCTTCGGGAAGCTACAGTGACATTTTAGCAAACTTGACTCTTTCATTGCTTCTGTGACGTGCGTAGTACCCTTGAAGTTTCTGGAAATCTCATTTGCTCTACTTCATTCTCCGCAGATGGTTTGTACGAGATCATCGGCATCAGGCGGAGATGAGCCTCCCACTCCAGTTAAGGGTCGAGGACGCCCTCGAGCAGTGGCACCTGCTAGAGCTGCTAGAGTTGAGATAGAGCCTGAGCAGCATATGGATCAAGGGGCAGCCCAGGTACCAGCAGCTCCAGTACCAGTTCCAGCGCCCATTTCTGTACCAGCTCCAGTCGCAGCTTAGTCTCAAGATATTCGAGGATAACTATTACATCTTTTGGGTATGATTGGAGAGCGGGCTTCTGAGGTAGCACATACATCCGCTCAGGGGGCAGCCTAGGTGCACAGAGTTCAGGAGCACAGCCTGCTACTGCGGCTCCCCGTGAGGAGGTCATTCCGGTTCCATCAGTTGCATAGCCTCTTGCTCCTCGCCCAGCTATGACAGAGTCAGAGCAGAAGGCGTTGGGAAGGTTTTTGAGGTTAGCACCTCCGAGGTTTGCTGGTACTTCTGGACAGGATCCACATGACTTTATTACTACCTGTAAGGAGATGTTGCATCATTTGGGTTTGTTAGAGACTCACGGGGTTGGTTATACTACCTATCAGTTGGAGGTCCCAGCGAAGTTATGGTGGAGGGCCCATGTTGCTTGTAGACCACCATCATCACCTCCTTTGACCTGGTCTGAGTTTTATGATGCCTTTATGGGCAAGTTCCTACCTCAGAGTGATCGTGAGCATCGAAGGGAGAAGTTTACTCACCTTATGCAGGAGTCTACGACTATCTCGGAGTATGAGACCCGTTTTCATCAGCTAGCACCGTTTGGAGCTATGATCATTCCTACTGAGGCAGATAGAATTCATAGATTTATATGGGGTTTGAGGCCAGAGATCAGGCAACCAGCTAAGATATTGATTGCCGGTGATTGGTTATTTCAGGCTATCGTAGACTATGCCCGCACTGTGGAGGACTTACAGCAACATGATTTGGGGTCCAGAGATAATAGGCCTCGACATCAGGGTGGCTACAGTGGTTCCAGATATGGTGGTAGTGGTTTTGGCCAGTAGAGCCGAGGTTATCAGCCACAGCAGCACCAGGGTCAGTCCAGCCGACCGGTTCAGGCTTCCCTTCAGACTTTCGGTAGTACCCAGTTTGAGCAGGGTCAGAGCAGCCATCAGGGCTATAGCAGCCAGTCTTTGAGGGGTACCGTTTCTGGGGCATCAAGTCGTGGTGGTCATACGGGATCTGGTGGTTCATCTCGACTGAGTAGGCCGTCAGGGGCTTGTTTTACCTGTGGTGTGATTGGTCATTTTTCTAGAGATTGCCCTCAGCATGGTACAATTATTGGCCGAGCCTTTACGGGCAATTCAGCCTCCGGCTAGATAGGGTGGTCGTCAGGGTAGAGGTGGTGATCTAGGTGGCAGAGCAGGTGGTAGGTATGTCGGCCAGGCGGGTGGAGGTCGTCGACAGTTTTATGCAGTCCCTAGGAGAACAGAGGCAGAGGCCTCAGATGCTGTGATTATAGGTAAGATTTCTGTCTGCCATCAGTCTGCTATGGCTTTATTTGATCCTGGATCCACTTGTTCATATGTATCTGCCTACTTTTTGCCTTGTTTGGGGTTGGCTAGTGAGCCATTATCTGTTCATGTTTCTGTTTTGACCCCAGTAGGAGATTCTTTAGTAGTGGATCAGATTGTGAGATCTTGTATGATATCTATTGGTGATTCAGAGACTTGGGGTGATTTGATGATCCTTGATATGCTAGATTTTGATGTGATACTAGGCATGGACTGGTTATCCCCTAACCATGTGGTTTTGGATTGTTATGCCAAGACCATTACAATAGTTGTGCCCAGTGTATCCCTGGTTGTATGGCAGGGTTCGGTTAGCCATGCACCATCTGGATCATCTCTTGTCTTCGAGCTAGAAAGTTGATTTCCCGTGGGTGTTTAGCTTTTCTAGCATATGTCCGAGATGTTAGTAGTGACCCTACTTCTCCTGAGTCTGTTCCTGTGGTTAGAGACTTCCTCGATGTGTTTCCTACTGACTTGCCAGGCCTTCCACCTAAGAGAGATATTGATTTCTCTATTGAGTTAGAGCCGGGCACAAGGGCCATTTCTCCGGCTGAGTTGAGGGAGCTTAAGGAGCAACTCCAGGATCTGTTAGCTAAGGGGTTTATTAGACCGAGTGTGTCACCTTGGGGTGCTCCTGTTCTCTCCGTGAAGAAGAAGGATGGGTCGATGCGCATGTGTATTGATTATCAGCAGCTGAATAGGGTGATAGTGAAGAATAGGTATCCGATGCCACGGATTGATGACTTGTTTGACAAGCTTCAGGGTTCAGTCGTGTTTCCAAAGATTGATTTGAGGTCCGGCTACCATTAGTTTAGGATTAGGGCGGAGGACATCCCTAAGACAGCATTCAGGACACGTTATGGCCATTATGAGTTCCTGGTGATGTCTTTTGGGTTAACTAATGCCCCCGGAGCCTTTATGAACTTGATGCACAGGGTTCTTGGCCCGTATTTAGACTCATTTGTGAGAGTTTTTATAGATGACATTTTGGTATACTCGCGTAGTGGAGATGAGCATGAGCAGCACTTGAGGGTTATACTACATACTTTGAGAAATCATCGGCTTTATGCCAAGTTCTCAAAGTGCGAGTTTTGTCTTGAGTCCATTGCATTCCTAGGGCACGTGGTGTCTAAGGATGGGGTTAGGGTTGATCCGGGAAAGATTTTAGCGGTTTGTGAGTGGCCTAGACCTACTACTGTTACTGAGGTTCGCAGTTTTATTGGGTTAGCAGGTTACTACAGACGCTTCATTCAGGGATTTTCTTCCATAGCAGCACCCTTGACTATTCTGACTAGGAAGTATGTCCCATTTCAGTGGTTGGATTAGTGCGAGGATAGCTTTCAGAGGCTTAAGGCCTAATTGACTTAAGCTCCAATTTTAACTTTGCCGATTGAGGGTCAGAGCTTCTCCGTGTATTGTGATGCTTCTGGGGTTGGTCTTGGTTGTGTGTTGATGCAGCAGGGTCAAGTAATAGCATATACATCGAGGTAGTTAAAGGTTCACGAGCGCAACTACCCCACTCATGACTTAGAGTTGGCAGCGGTAGTTTTCACACTCAAGATCTGGAGGCATTACCTATATGGAGTTCACTGTGAGATATTCACTGATCACCGGAGTCTTTAGTATATCATGAGTCAGCGAGAGCTGAACTGGAGGCAGAGGAGATGGGTCGAGCTACTGAAGGACTATGACTTCACTATTCTGTATCATCCGGGCAAGGCAAACGTGGTAGCGGATGTCTTGAGCCGGAAGGCAGTGAGTATGGGTAGCCTAGCTTCTCTTTCAGTTTCAGAGAGACCGTTGGCCTTGGACATCTAGTCCTTGGCTAACCGTTTGGTTAGGCTTGACTTGTCAGATCCTAGCAGACTTCTCGCCAGTGTTGAGGTTCGTTCTACTTTGATTGATCAAATTCAGAGCCGTCAGTTTGAGGATCAGCAGTTGTGTGACCTTCGTGATCAGGTTGTTCAGGGTGATACCAGTCAGGTTACTCTAGATTTAGATGGGGTTCTGAGGTTTGATAGTCGCCTTTGTGTTCCGAGGATTAGTGATTTGATTTAGTTCATACTTCATGAGGCACATTGTACTAGATACTCCATTCACCTTGGCACAAAAAAGATATATAGAGACTTGAGACAGCTTTACTGGTGGACTTGTATGAAGCAGGATATAGCTGAGTTTGTATCTCGGTGCTTGAACTGTCAGCAAGTTAAGTTCGAGCACATGAGACCTAGTGGTTTGACGCAGCAACTTCCCATTCCTGAGTGGAAGTGGGAAGGAATTACAATGGACTTCGTTGTTGGTGTACCTCGTACTTCTCATGGGTTTGATTCCATATGGGTGATTGTTGATAGGCTGACTAAGTCAGTATATTTCTTGCCGGTTCAGATTTCTTATAGTGCAGAGAGGTTAGCTCAGATCTACCTTCGTGAGATTGTTCCGTTGCACGGGGTCCAAACTTCTATCATTTCAGACCGCGGCACTCAGTTCACATCTCAGTTCTGGAGGGCTATTCAGCGAGATTTGGGTACAGAGGTTCAGCTTACTACTGCTTTCCACCCTCAGACAGATGGTCAGTCCGAGAGAACCATTCAGGTCCTGGAGGACATGCTTGGGGCCTGTGTTCTTGACTTTGGAGGTTCGTGGGATCAGTTTGTGCCTTTGGCTGAGTTTGCTTATAATAATAGTTTCCATTCGAGCATTGGCATGGCATCTTTTGAGGCCTTGTATGGTAGGGGTTGCAGATCGCCGATTAGTTGGTTTGATGGTTCTGGATCTTGGTCACAGAGTACAGATTTGCTTCGATATTTCTTAGACCGAGTTTGAGTGATTCAGGATAGACTTCAGGCAGCCCAGAGTAGGCGGAAGAGCTACGCTGATCATAGACTTCGTGCCTTAGAGTTCAGTGTTGGTGATTCAGTATTCCTCCATGTATCGCCCATGAAGGGTGTGATGAGATTTGGTAGGCGGGGCAAGCTTAGCCCTAGGTACATTGGGCCATTCGAGATTCTCCAGAGGGTTGGTAGTGTTTCCTATCAGTTAGCTTTGCCTCCGATGTTTTCATCTATGCACCCGATTTTCCATGTATCAATGTTGCGGTGGTATGTTCCAGATGAGTCTCATGTGTTGCAGTGGGAGACGGTTCAGGTGGATGAGAGTTTAGCCTTTGTTGAGGAGCCGGTAACTATATTGGCCAGAGATGTCAGGATATTGAGGTCTCGGGATATCCCGATTGTCAAGGTTCAGTGGAGGCACCGTCTAGTTGAGGAGGCTACCTGGGAGACCAAGAGAGATATGCGAGCTCAGTATCCGCAGTTGTTCGAGCCTTCAAGTACTTCCTTGTTCTTGACTTTCGAGGACAAAAGTCTTTTTTTAGTAGTGGATGAGGTAATGACCCTTCCGGTCATTTATGCGTTTTCGCCTTTCTTGTATCGTTAGAGCTTTTCTGTAGCAGCCCCAAGTCATTATTGGCTTGCTGGGACTGGTGGTTCGGTGCCCTGGCCGTTCATTTGGTCCTTATGGTCGTTCTCCTATTTTAGAGTTGAGCTGTAGTAGCTGAGTATCGAAATCGTGCGATGATTTGCGTTCGTATAACCTTAACCTTCGTTCCGTATCAAAGGCTTGCGAGCCTAAGTTTGAGAATTTATTAACATCGCGTGTATTTGAAAATATTTTATATGAAAGTTGAATTTGGTAAAAAGTTATATTTTTATTACTGTTTTTAAAATATTTTAAAGGTCTATGAAAAATACTTTTATTATGAGGTATTTGTGTATATATTTATTTTACAAGAGTTTTATTATTTATTAATATTTTTACGGAGATAGTAAACTTAGTTATGTTGAAAATTATTAATATAATATAGTAGGTTTTATTTGAAATAATTTTCTATTAATTATGATACATACAAAAAATTATATTTATTTTACCACGAATTTATGCAATACCCAAATGTCTATGAATCAGATTCAAAAATGAAGTGTTAATCACCTCCACCTCACACGTGGAAGTGGAGGGCTAACACAACACATAGCAAAATTTGAAAGGTGGCATCACATTATCATTTTCATAATGCTAATTTCTAAATAATTATATATTAATCAATTTATTTGCCTACTGCACGTGACATATATATCTATATGTATATGTATTCTATCTTCACTATTATGGATATATTCCTTTTTAATAATAGATAAAATTCTTATCATAATTCTCTCACTATATATTATTGCACATATGCTCCTCACATTGGAACTTGCTTTTCTCAACTAGAAATAGTTATCATATTATTTTATTATGCTATGTATATATTTACGCATCCACTGCAAGAAGATTTGTTAGAATGATATTTTGAACGCTTGATCTGATTGTCGAAAGAAATTGATTATCTACGTCAAGTTATTCAAGCCTAAATTCAAGTTTGATTTCGTTTTGGAGCTTCTCGGAGTGGTTCGGGCTTGGATATCATCGTCCTAGCAGCTTGTCATCGGATGACAGGTAGGTTATGGTTTACACTCCCTATACTTAGCATTTATCGGATAAAATTGTACTAGTTGACATCCTTGGATTGGATTATTAGGTTGGTACCACAGACCTTGACCGCTTTATTCATGTCCGCCTACTTTTGTTCCTCCGTTGCTTGTAGTACTTGCCGATATATTTTACTTACCCTTGTGGTCCTGTGAGGCCTTGTTGACTCTGGAACATAGAAGGTGGGATATTGGGAATGTCCGCGAGTCCCGGGCATAGAATTATCCTTCTAGGCTGGTTATGCTTGCTGAGTAGCTATGGGCCTGTGCAGGATCGATAGGTTGATTGTGAGTTGCTGGGCAGCTATTGTGTTTAATCGTACCATCTCCATGCATACAAAGAGGCTTTATCCATGTTTTACTACGGTTTTGGCTTCGGGCCTACTGGCACTATTTTCTAAACCTTGCATGGCCCCGAGGGCCCATTTTTGATGGAAATGAATTGGAAATGGTTTGATTTAACTTGTGAATATTCTTGGGTAAAAGAAGGTAAAATTATGATTTATATCACCAGTTTTACGATTAATGCTAGACTCGACAGGGCCGGGGTGCTAGTTGAGTTTTCTTGCTACTTGAGATGATTTTAGCCTTGGTCGGACCGAGCACCTGAGATGACTTTCTACTGTTTAGACCCGGTTATGCCCGGGCACCCTTGAAGGGGTTTTTGAGATATTTTACTACTACTTTAGTCCTGGACATGGTCTGGGAATGCATATTCGAGACTGGGTCTCTATCTTGAAACCAGACTTGCTTCCGGATGACATATTTGATATTGAGTTTTAGTATAGGGTCAGGGACCTCCATGGACCTTGCCATTCGGGCCTGGGGCTTCGGGCTGCGTGTGCCGGAGGAAGGGTATATGGTGGAGTAGAGGTATATGGGCAGTGTCCTTCCATGGAACCTACCCGCTGGGCCGGATCGGCATCGGATGAGGTACATACAGAGATACCACTTCACTTAAGATCTTCATGCATCATATCATTCATTGTTTGAGGCTCCACCCTTGTTTGTTATTTGTTGATTATAAAAAATAGAGGGACCACGATAGGAAGCAAAGCAAGTTCCTAACAAAGATGATGAGCACTTTGAGGAAGCAATGCGGGTCTGAGGCTGAGGATGATGCTGATGATGCAGACTGGGTCCTTTCTAGGCATAGCAACTCTAGTTCGGAGTGATACACCCTTCAGTGAGCCCCCTCAAACTCTTATCTTTTTTTAATATAGTGAGGGCATGCCACTATATTAGTTGGGGTGCTGGCACTTTATCTAGCTTATTTTGTGTTTATTTTGGATATTTTTTTACCCTTATTAGGCTTGTTTTGATTGTTGGATATTATTGTGCCCTTGCTAGGCTTGTTTATTTTGAGGTTGGATATTGATGCGCCTTTTTAGGCCTATTTTTATAATAGTTGTGCCCTCGGTGGGTTTGTTGGTTGCTATGGATGGAATTGATGGTTTAGGTTGTTAGTTTCTTTATTTGTAGCTTCTTTGATCTCTTTTTATAGTTCGTTTGTTGGATGTTTTGGAACTAGGGGAAGTCTGAGTACCCGTAGGCTAGATAAAACTTGTCTAAGTTAGGAACACTGCACCACACATGTAACCATGCGAATTGCACAAGCTTCGTATAAGCCACTGCCTGGCCTGTGCGTTGCACGTGTGACCCATACATTGATATGTGCAAATTGCACGTGATTGTTTATTGCGATGGCCGTGTTGATAAACCTTGAGCAACCACATCGATTTAGATAGATGAATTAGCCCTTTGTGATAGACTGAGTGACGTCATTCTTAATGGCAAATCATCGGCTTTTGAGATAGTGGAAGTGATTGACTTGTTTGGTACTAACAAAGTTAGTCTTGCATGCTAAGTGAAATAGGCATACCCCTACAAAGAATTGTTTGTGAAAAATGCATGGCAATGAATGATGTTTGTGACAACTCCTTTAATCTGTTTTTGACTCTTAACACATTAGTGGTGATAATTTTGGAATTAGAAAATGTGTCTCTTTTTGTTCTTATTTAGGAGGTAAAAATTGACCCTTCTTGAATGATTCACATGCCATGTGTGGTGAGGAGTATTTGAATAATTCTTGTGTTTGCTTGTGTTAACTAGAACTTGCTCGGTTAGTCATTTAGTGTTAGTCTCAATTGCGTTGGTTGGAGACATGATCTTAGGCCTTCTTTATTATTGTTAAAGCCTACTTAGGCTTAAAAATCCACCATTGAACTCAAATTGTATAATTAGTCACCTCTCTTGAGCCTAATTCCTTTTCTTTGGCAACCTTGGTACAAACCTTGAACCATTTCGAATATGAATCCCTCTCTTGAACCCGTCCCTCCTTGAACTCTACAAGTGTGAAATCGAGGCTAAAAACCTAAGTTTGGGGATTGATTAAGGTTACCTTGGAGGAGTGTTAAATGAGTTTATCTTGGTTTGTTGCCTCAAAAAAATTTCAAAAAGAAGAAAGAATGTGAAAAAGAAAGCAAACAAGAGAGGAAAACAGGAAAGGAGAAAAAGGGAATGAATCCTCAAAGGTGAATAAAATGATAAAATTTAAGCCCCAATTGAAATGAGTGAAATGGTGTCTTGTATTGAATGAAAATAAAAAGAAACGACTTTGTTTTGGAATTTAAAAATTTGTGTGGAGTTCGAGGAGGATGTTGTCACTTGAATCCAAATGCATACCCTACCTTTCCCCGAGCCTACTATTACAAGCTTAGAAAAGTCCTATGAGATCTGCAACAGATTAATTTGAGCTTACGGAAAATTAAAATAAGGGCACGCCTATGGTTGATACTTGTTGGTACTTGAAATTCCTTATGAGTGTGAGTGTTTTTGTATTTGTCCCTTGTGATGGTCTTTGCACATAATATGTTTTTGGGACTTTCGTTCTTGTGAGGGCATGGGAATTAAGATAGTTGGTGACATTGATAAACTCCCAAAATGATTCAATTGAGCATGTTTTGGTAAGCTAGTGGTTTGAGTCACATCTTGAAGATTGGTTGTTGTCACTTATTTGATCTTAATGTTCCATTGCATCCTTGAGGACAAGAAATAGTTCAAGTTTGGGATTTTGATAAGTTGGTATTCTACCTACTTATTTAGCTTTTAATCTTATGCTTTGCTAGTATAAAGTGGATAAATAGTGCAATTGACACGGATTACTTCTATTTTACAGGTTTTTATATTTTAGAAGTGTTTGGGAAAGATTCGAGTGAAAACTAGTCAAATGGATCAAAAAGGAGCTGCTGATCAGTGGCATCAAGTTGGTTATCACGACCGCGAGAAACAAGCACGTGATTGTGATGCACAGAGAATCAAGTTGGCTATCGCGATTGTGAGCTAGAAGGAATGCGACCGCGATACACAGGGAATTAAATCCATGAAACCGCGAGAGTGTAGCCACGCGACCGCGTGGCAGGAAAATCCAAAGCCTCTTGACTGCGAGGATCGGTCACGCGATCGCGATGAAGAAGTTGTCAGCTGCAGGACAGATTTGGAAATTCTCACTTTTGGAAACCCTAATCCACATAAAACACTTCTCTGCCATATTGGAAGCTATATTTGGCAAATTTGACAACCCTTGACAAGCTTGGAGAGCAAGTTCATCAACCAACACCATAGTAGTAAAGATTCTGATGCTCTTTATTGTAAAATCTCTAGTTTCCATTCTTCAACTCTTGTTCTTAATTGCTAATTTGTAGGTGTGATTATTGAATTGAGATTTGGGTTTTGTATTAGAGATAATACTAAATTTGGGTATTTAATTCTTATCTTGTGCTTTCTCTTGATTAATTATGTGGGTCTATTGAATCTTCCATGCTTGAATCTTATAGTTTATGGTTGCAAACATTGACTTAGCTTTCTAATTGTTTCTTGCTTGAAAGAAGAGTTCCTCAATTTGGGAAGATTTAATAGTGGGGATTTAGGATTTCCACTCTAGATCAAGTCTAGAGATAGTTTGATTGCCGAAAACTCCCATCTAAGAGTTGGGGTTAGAAATAGCCCAACTTACCTAAGTAAATTTGTTGGTTATTGTTCACTCATGGTGGTTCGAGATAACCCATAATGATTGTTGCTAGAATGGTTGAAAGACGGTTGAGTATACCTTTAGCCAATACTACCCATGTGTTAGCTGGGTGCAAGTCTTGTGAATTGAATTCCCATTCCCATTTCTCCCTTGTTGTCCTTGCTTGGTGAAAGCAAGGTGAAAGACATTGATAAAATCTATCTTTTATTTGATTTTCTTTTATATTTTGGTTTATCTTAAAAACCCCTTATCGTTATCTCTCCTTTTTGCTCTTTGAACTTTAATAAGTTTCTTTTATTCTCTATTAGCTCGATCGTGATTATATTGTTCTCTATGGGATAGACCCCGACTCCCATCGGGAATAGAAATGTGTTTTGATTTGACAATCACAATCACATCCTTTGGAGAGTGCATTTGAGCGTTATTAGTACTCACACTAATTCTACATCTTTTTCTAGTGTAGCACCAAGTACGAGTCACTCTCATTGATCCTCTGCTCATTTGTAGCCCTTTTGCTATTCGGATCATGGTGAGCTCTTGACATTGAGTGATCTACTACTTTCTTTCTTGCATCTACTTCCTTTATTTTGTATTTCTCATAGAGTTATATATTGTATAGACTTATTCCCATACTTTTAGAGGCTCTTATACCTATAGCACCAGGTCCGGGGTTAGTGTTTGTATATGTTGTCTTTCCTTATTTCTTTAGGGCCCTTGTTGTATAGTTTTTACTATTATGTATATATCTATACTTTGTGGCCGTTTATCTCCGTTTCATTTCTGCATTAATTATTTTAGTCTTTATTTTTAGTTTCTATCTTGAGTTTGGCTTGCCTACTGGGGGTTCATAGTAGGTGCCATCATGACCTAATTTTGGATTGTGACACCAATACGCTTTCATTTATGTCTTCACAAAATCATATTTATCAGTGTAGCTTACTAGTGTATAAATCCTCTTAAGGAATCAATCTTACCATTGATTAGGAAAATGTCTGAGTTAGATGGTTTATGACATGAAAATGACAAATTTATCAGTGAAAACAAATATCAGTTGAATGTTAGTAGAGTAGAAGTAACAAAATATGAAAAATGCTAGGTGAAGTGCAAATTTGTGATTTAGAGAGCATTTTCACCTACATGTCCAGTTTAAGAGAAATAATAATCTAAGTGTAAATCTCTGAATGATTCAAAATTCATTATGCATACCTTTTCTAGAGCGATATTTTTAGCTTGCTAAGACTCTTCAGTAATAATTTATTGACTTTTGCTCTAGTAATCAATACATTTATTGTACATACACCATTTTGTATTATTAATTAATTTATAATCATTATATTTGTTAATTTCTTATGACATGTTTTGATAGTTGATGGCATTTTCTTGTCCTTTCAGCATATTACCCCTTAATTTTTTCCTCATTGCTATCCCTTTTAGTGAAGTTCTTCACTGTAATATAGTTAAATATGTACTAAAATATCATTAGGAATCTCTATGCAATATATATAATTATATTTCCTTAGAATTAATTGAATTCATTCCTTGAAATTATCATCTTGGTAGAAAAATCTACATTGAGAGCTAGAAACACTATTTAACTGAAATAAAATTCATGTGGGTTATAATATATCTTTTTCCTTTTGCTGGTAGGAATTTGTTTCTCTGCTTCCGGCAGTATAATGCCTCTAAAAATTAAACATTTGGTTTCCCTGCTTCAAGAACCACGGTACCTCTAGAAATGAAACTTTGCAAGTCAAGACTAATTAATTACATGGTGAATACATCACCTTTTGTCAATATGCAAATAACATATATCTGTAAATAGTGCTCTAATATATGGAAGTGTAATAATTCTCATAGTGATTTTTTGGATTTTTATGTATTTTGACTGCTTTACCCCTTTCCATAGTTGTATTATGATATTTATGGTCTGCAAGTATGGGTGGCATGATTCCCCGCATGTTCGCTTTGGTTGTATGTGAGTTTTTCATTTTGAAGAATTTTGAAATTGATATGATTGACTTTGGTCAATTTTTTGAGATTTAGACATTGTATGAGAATTTCATCACTTCCATCAGCTCCAAAATGCCATTTTAGGAAAGTAGCGCTGTTGGTTTTGGTTCCAAGGTGTTCAGATGTATTTAGAATAGTTGGTCGGAAAGTTGACAGCTTTGGCCTAAAGTTGACTTTGGTCAATCATTGTTGAAAATTACCTCGGTTAGTGAATCTAATGACTCCATCAAGCGTAGATGTTGATTTTGTTCTAGTAGCATATTTGGTTTGTGCTTGTAGGGTTTTAGGAGAGTTCTAATGGTCGATTCCAAGTTTGGAGAAAGCTTTGGTGTTGTTGGTATTTGGTGCATCGCACCAGCAGCCCTTGGTCTACACCAGCGGTGCCGCTCCTGCTGCTAAGGGGTCGCCTATGATATTGGGTTAATCGGGCCAGAATCGCTTCAGTTGACTTTTTTCGCAACCGTAGTGCTACATCAAGAGTCTTTTAGTTGTGCCTATGGGGTCGAGGGAATCAGGGATCTCTGCTCTTGCAGAGAGATTTCTGTCACAGTGGTACCGCGCCTACATGTTGTTGTTGCTATTGTATTGCTGCAGTTGCAGCGGATTCTCTGCAATGGTGAGGTCCACTTAATCAAGTGAATTTTGGCATTTCAGAAATTCTTCCACTACAGTGATGTCGCCATGGTGGCAAATGGTCCGCACCTGCGAAACCTCTGGTAATTAACCAGTGAGTTTCCCTCTTTTATTCTATTTATTTCTTATATCATTTTTAGAGCTTAAGAACTCATTTTAGGGAAGATTAAAGAGTGATTTTTGAGATTTCATTATTGGGTAAGTTTCATATATTATTTTTACACATTCTCCAATGATTATTTTATGATTTCACCTTCAAATCTTGGTTTTTCAACTTAAAATTTTGGGGTTTTCCCAGTAAGGTTAAAGAATGGTATTTTGATGGTTTTAAAATCGATTTTAACTCTATATTCCATGAAATTTTATATTTGAACTCCTTAATCTTTGGGTAAATTGGTTTCCAAATAAAATTCTAGATTTGCTCTTGTGGGCATGGGGTTGACTTTTGGTTTTCCTTTTTGGACCTGGGTTAGAACCTTATCAATATTGATATCATTGGACTCGTGTTTATGTGTAGAACTTTTTATTGGTAGATTGGTTACATTTGGAGGCTATTCGTAAAGGGAAGGCTCACGTGTGATCATGTAAGAGTCTTGTTGGTCGGCTTCGAGGTAGGTTATGGCTTAACTTTTTTTAGACTTTGATTGAGTAAGGACTTATTATGTAAAGCATGCTATTCGTTGGGTGACTTATTAATTACCATAGTAATTGATTTGATTTTTGTTATTGTGATGCCCGTGTGGGGGATTGTGTTAGTTACGACAATAGATTAGATGGTTTATTATTGTGATGCCCTTATGTGGGCTGGTATTGTTGATTTATCTGTAATATGAGTAGATTGATTCGTATATTGCATTATTGGGTTGTTCCACACATTGTTTATATATATCAGGGTCTTTATTTATCATCAGTATGCATACTCTCTCATCTCATGAATTACTGGATTTGTACTTTTAGAAAACACCATTTTTAAAAGAATATGACCCACTTTTATATAAATCTGATTTGATGCAACATTCTGGACAGAGACTAAGAATATTGATATTGATTTAGCATGATGAAAAAATTACAGGTGGTGTATATAGACCTCGGGAGTCCCCAATGGGTGTCACAACTCAATTTCTTAGGTCATGATTGTACCTACAACCCCGTGTAGGCAAACCAATCCCCGTATCTCAAAATCGTTAGTAATGGGCTACTACCTAATCCAACACGCACAATATAAGAAGAAATAAGCGAAAATAGATATAAGATAGAACAACGCGAAAGCAAACAACCTGAATATATGAGAATAAGGAAACTACACCAACCCAAAGACCTGGTATCGATAGTACATGAGCCTCTAATAGAATACAAGTTCTAGAGAAAAATAAACAGAATATATACAACTGTCTCTGAATAAACAATGAGTAACATATCCAAGAGATGAGATGTGGTCAAGCCCCAGTCGGCAGGAGCTCATCCTAGTCTCAAATATCCAAATGTTGCATGAGAATCCATGCGATCAATGACGAAGGCTCAAACTAGAATTTGTACCAGAAAGATGCAGAAGTGTAGTATGAGTACCAATTGCTAAGCAATGGGTACCCAGTAGGTATCATCGGCCTACTGAGTGCATATAATATATAAAAGCAGTAAATAGCAGGTAGCAAAGAAACAATCACAGAAGCAATAGCTAAAGCATATTGAAACTAGCACGGATAGAAGTCAACAAGAATTAAAAATATGCTATGCTAGCCATAGAAGATATATATAACACAAAACACAGGTGAAAGACAGAAGAACGCACCTGGAGTCCTTGCAACAACAATATATATAAAGAAAGGGTCTTAGAAGAAGGGAGGTATACTGATAACCTCAAGTAAAAAAGGAAAGAAGGAAAGCAAATAAACATACTCATGCTAGAAGAAAAATACTTAATGAAATCATCCTAAAAACCCAACTTTAAGATAAGAACAGAAGAAATCAACCTCGCAAGTACAACCCTAGGATGGAATAAGTTATGCCATAAAGAATCAAAATCCACTAATCAACACCATGATAAGGGATAGGATCCGCTAACCCACAACTACCCAGAAGGCCACATAAATAGTGCCACAACAATATAGGACCACTAATCCATCAATGATCAAAAGTCCAACTAATCAAAACCTCAACAGGCTCGAATCCACTAATCCGCCAATAATCGAAGGCCATAACATGCTCTAGAATAAGATATAAGTAATATAATTCACCTACAATCCCAACGGGTTCCTATACACTCGAGGAACACAATCAAGTGAAAACAAACCCTCCGGCATCTCATACTACCAGAGCGTACACTGAGTACATAACAAACAAGGATGGAATCCGAATGTAATATGCATGATGTGATATGATAGAACCGGTGTGATAGTAACTCTGTATGTATCTCCTCTGGCTCCTATAGGCCAGTAGGTTGGATCCATGGACGGACACTACCCGTATACCTTAACTACATCGTATACCCCTCCTCTGGCACACTCAGCACGTAGCCCTTGGTCTAGATCGGCAAGGTCCATGGAGGTCCGTGACCATATACTAAAGTGCAAAATATCAAAGTATAAATGCCCGGAGTGTATTTAGGTCTAAATTAATAATTAGAATCTCATTGTACATGCCCAAAGTTGATTTGGGTCTAAATTAGTAGTAGAGATATGAAAACACCGTCAAAGGGTGCCCAGAGTGTATCCGAGTCTAAATCAGTAATCAAGTCTCAAAACCCTCATAAAAGGGTGCCCAAAGTGTATCCGAGTTTAAATCCATAGTAAACACATGTCTAGTGCTACAACCCAGTCGAGTCTAGTATCAGTGAGAAAACTAGTGATAAAATCATCATAATATCTTCTTTATTCCAAAAAGATCCATAAAATCAGTTTTAAATTCCTTTTATAATAATTTTACCGAAAACAAGCCCTCAGAGTAATGCAATGTTTAAAAAACCGGTTATAGTAGGCCCGAAGCCAAAACAGTAGGAAAACAAGCAGAAAATCCTTTACATGAATGATATGCTCGCAAACAAACAATAGCCCAACAACTCACAATTAATCTATCATCCCTACACATGTAAAATCAACTCTACGACATAGATATCTAGACTAAAGTAATATATCGATGTATGGGACTCGCGAACATTCTCAATTATCCCACCATCTATGGTCAAGAGGCATATACAAAGGCCACACGAGGCCACAAAAGTAATATTACAACACTACAATGAATACTACAAACAACGTAAGAAATAAATGGACCGAAGAGACGGACAAGGTATGGCATACCAACCTAGAATAACCAACCCAAGGATACCAATTAATGCAATTATAGCCTACATACACAAAGTATAGGTAGGGAAAACCATAACCTACCTGTTGTCTGACGACTAGCTGCTGGAACTGTATCATCCAAGCTCAAACTGAACTAAGAATCCCTGAATCATGAACAAACAATAAAAATAATATACTACTCGTCAGGACGAAGCCAACGGCACCCATAATGCTAAAAACATAGTCGGGTGGAAATTTGGGTCACAAACAGGCCCGTAGACCCTGCAACCCGAAGCTAAAAATGAAAAACACCACAGTGGTCCCCATATTCCTTGGAGAACATGCTCAAAAATTGAGCAGATTAGCATCATTACAAGGGCTCAAAACAACCCAAGAATCAAAGAATTTAAAGGTGGAATTAATGGAAGAAAAATGGAAATTAAAGAACTTACAGGATTTAAAAGTCTCAAACGATCAAGAATTAACAATTATAAACCTCCAAGTTATTGGGAATGGTCGCGGGTGAATTATGGAGGTTTTGGGTTCATTCTAAATGTAGGAACGAGTTTTGGGATTTTAGAAAAATAAGGGAGAAAAAGTGGCTGGCCAGCTACTTAAGCTGCCACTCCCACGCACAGGGGTGTCCAGGCGGGCGCAAGTGCACTAGTTCCAGGGCGCCTAGGCAGGTGCAGGCGCACTAGAACCGAGGCAAGTAGGCAACACAGGGGTGTTGGCATGCTAGCGCTGGCCGACATGTAGGCGCGGCGACCAGGCGCAGGGGCACATGCACAGGTGTAGCCCAGGTGCATGCTGCAATGCCACACCAGCAGCCAGCAGCAACAACAGCCTAAGCTAAGGCATATTTTTAAGAGATGGGCCCCTGGTAGCGCATCCGGGGTCCTGCACACACAAATAAGCTGAGCTATTCAAATAGAAACAATGTTCCTGACTTAATAGAATCAACAAAAATCCCATCGGAGTTCGATTTAATGAATAGTGGGCCCCGCGCCCAAAATTTACCTTTAGGCCAACTATTCCAAAATAGAACCTTAGGGCCAAAAAAAAGTTTGGAAGCCTCGGGACCCAAACCAATGGTCCCTCTAGCCTAAACTCGACATTCCGGAGCTAACAGTGCTGAAAAATTTCCATCTGAGTCCATCTTCTTTTAATGTTGACCAAAGTCAACCTTACAAGCCCAACTGGCCTGAAAACAGAGAACGAGAGAGAATTCCAAGCTGAAAAGCTCCAGGATCCTGATTAAAGGTCTAACTAGACCAAAGTCCATGCCTCACAGCTGATGGAACTGTCAAAATTCAATTCCAAGCGCGATTGCTAAGAATGTTGACTGAAGTCAATGATTTCCTAAGTTAAAGCTCTAAAACAGAGAAACAACCCTAAAGAACAAACAAATGGCACGGGCACCGATCGGTCCTAGTAAGCCATAAATGACTTGGGGCCACTACAGGCAAGCTCTAACAGTGCAAAGAAGGTGAAAATGTGAGAATGATCAGTAGGGTAATTATATCATCCACAACTAAAAAGGACTTTCGTCCGCAAAAGTTAAGAAAGAAGGAAATAATAGAGACTCAACAACTGTGGATACAAAGCCTGCACCACTCTATCGGAAAACTTGGGTAGCCTCCTCGATCAGACGACCCCCAATGGAGCTAAACCAAAGGTAAACTACCACAAACTTCAACTTCTCACAAGCCAAACTTAACTCCAAACTTTAACTCCAAAACTCCAAAGTTCTATCAACCAAACCGAACCTTAAGAAACTTAACTAGAATGCACCGACACAACACCAAAACCAAGAGAACCAAGGCGATCAACACACGAAACTCAAAAACATGATACCACAATCAGGTTCACTCATAAAACTATCAACCAAGACTCTAACTCAGGAATCCATTGGCCCGCAAAAACCCTTTATCAAATTGAATCCTTTGCACTATGAACATGAAGCTTCAAACAAGTTAAACACTCGAGCCAATCTCAAGACATCAACTGACCCACCAGAGATCCATAGTTCCCGCTATAATCAACCTCGAATGATGTCACCTTCAGAATCAAACTCTATCCAAGACAAGATCTAGTCTACTAGCTTATGTCATCCAAGATAACAACCCGTAGCATATCTTTAAAAACTAGAGTAACCTGTCCTGATGGACTATCAACCAATGAACAGATGCCTTTGCTAAGATTAATCTCAATACTTGAACCCAACTGAAACAACCATTGGAGCCCAACTGCAACTAGCATACCAGTGTTAAGAATGACATGGATGAACACCCTAATTCGAAGGAGAAGTCTCCCAACTATTGAACCAAACCAACCTCGCCGAACTGTGCCAAGTTTGAATCTGCTGAAAAAGAAGTAACTAGAGAAACCTGCCCCAGAAGACTCAACTAAAACTCAAACTCTACAAGTAGTGTGGTAATCCTACCACGAAGTCCGTAGCCATTAACTAAGCTCCATACTCTATGAATACTACTGCTGCTCCAAATACTTGAACCCCATTTTTGATTCATGGTCATCCTACTATCCCTGCTATATAGAAAGAAATTTGCCAAGCCAAGAATGCCAAGTCAGAACACCCTATAAGCAAAGAAAAGGATGTCCGAAGCCCAAGGTCGCCACCTAGCTATTGCAAATTTCATTATTCTCAAAACTCACCCTGTGGCTCAAAGTACCCACTCTGCTATACCAGTATGCAAACCACCAACTCTAAATGTAACAAACATCCCATAACTCCCAGCCCATACTGGCAGAGCCTAACCAATGCTGGAATGCCATACAACATACAACCCTTAGAGAATCAGCTAACCAAACCTCAAATTCTCGAAACGCAAAAGCGTCCATCAATCTCAAAGTACTATCAGAATCTAAAGTAGCCCTATTAGTCTCAATCCGCACAACATGATCACATATAACACACAACTGTTGATACTTGAACTGACATCACTGAATTTGTCCAACCAAGGTAAAATGGACCTCATACTGACAAGAACACGTCTGGGATCTGGCAAGTCCAGCCTAATCAAATGGTTAGCCAAGGACTGGATGTCCAAGTCCAACTGCCGCTTTTAAATTGAAATAGAGAAGATGAATTGTCTGCACTCACTGCCTTCCGGCACAAAGGTGCTGCAACCAAAGAGAACCTTCCATGAACCATATGAAGTAACCTGCTAGCCTATGACTCTGATTCCCAACTTCAATTGCCAAACAATGCCTCAATCGAACCCACAAGTAGACACATATGCAACTATTAAACATTATAGAAGCTGGAGCTAACTTGGTTCTGAATAAATAAGTTTCCCAATCCGTAGAAGCTACTGAGACTTGGGTCATCTAAACAACATAACAAGGATAGCCATAGCTGATGCAATAATCCCTCGAAGGTATTACTGGAAAAGCTTACCACCTCGATCACTATAGGAAGGAATGTTGACCTTGAATTCATCTAAGGAAAATGCCACCATACTCGATAGTCGGTCGAATCAAGTCATCAACACACAAACCCAAGTAAACCCTCAGTAGTCACCTCAGTCAGCTACTAGTAACCATATATAAAATCAAGTAGTCATCTCCATCTTTATTTTCAAAGAAAACTAAACCCTTACCAAAGATACCCTAAACCTTACAACAACTTTCTTAGAAGATCTTGGGGATGTTCCCTTAGCTCCCATAACTCTACTAGCGACACTCGATAAGGCAGGACAAGAAAAGGCCGAAAGCCCAACTAAACCAAAATGCTACAGTCAAAATGTAACCGTAATACTACCGCTAAAACTCAACCTCAATGCTATAGACAAAACTCAACCCATCCAGAACTGGGGAAAATAAGGAAAATAACTCATATACTTGCCAACTTCCAAAACCAACCAAAATAACAAGGATCCACTCTAAACCCTCGGGAAAAGCAAAACCATTTAGCACCCACTTCCATAATCAACACATTCTCCTTACGACAAAACAACTTCCCTCGGTATAAAACCATCGGTACCACAACACACAAATAGAAAGACTTCTAGCAATGCTAGATAATGGCCTAGGCAACAACCACCCAAGAGCACTAGAAAAGAGGAAAACTCAAACATATTCTAGAACCACAACAAAACAAAAAATAAAGCTAACAAGACCTACCCACGAGTCACAACTCCGAGTAGTCACCTATCAAGGACAGCACACCCCATCTACTACTAAAATAAATTAATCTACTGAGAAATTACACGCATAAACACTACAACTCAAATAGTAATACTACCAAAACAAGAATCAGGTAGGCATATAAGCATATACATAAAAAATGTAGACTCACAAAGCAAACAACGCCATCACTAGCTAATGGTAACAAAAGTCATACTTGCAGTAACGATATCTGGAACCTCCACCTCTGGCCTACCAGGAGGGGCATCAGGCTGACGGTGTCTATCACTGGACTGAGTAGTCGATGCTGAAGTCTTAATTATCCCTCATCAGGGATAATCTCTAAAATAGTGACCAATCACCGCACAACTATAACAACCCAATGAATCACTACTCTGACGCATAGTGCCTATCAACTCTGGACGGATACCTGAACCATATGGCTAAAGGGCACCTTTAACAACCTAGGAACAACCACTACTACTATGCACAATACCTCTAGCTTCCTGGGGACCACCCCTACTACCCCGCATACCACCTCTAGCCAGTGGCACTGGATCCCTGGAAGATGAAACTTGTTGACCGTACTAAGTAGAAGGTGTGATCATGGGGCAATCCCTAGCAAAGTTACCATGCTCACCGCATTGAAGACATCTCCCACTAAATTATGTCTGATGAGGAGAAAGTGTCTAAGTAGAGTCTCGTAGATCAGTATGATAAGAAGCCAAGAATATGGAACTTTTCTTAATAATGCCCTGTAGCCTCCCACAGATCGAATACATACATCATCATACTGATCCACGAGACTCTACTTAGACACTTGCTCTTGTACCAATGACATCAGTGAACCTAGAGATCTGATACCAAGCTTCCATGACCCAATTTCTAAGGTCATGATGGCACTTACAACCCCCTAGTAGGCGAACCAATCCTCGTAGCCTAGAATGGCTAGTAATGGGCTACTACCTAATCTAACACGCACAATATAAGCGGAAATAAGAGGAAGAAAATATAAGATAGAATAACGTGGAAGCAAACAACCTGAATATATAAGCATAAGGAAACTACACCAACCCAAAGACCTGGTATCGATAATACATGAGCCTCTAATAGAATACAAGTGCTAGAGATAACAAAACAGAATATATACAACTGTCTCTGAATAAACAAAGAGTAATAGTGCCAAAGGATGAGATGTGGTAAAGCCTTGGCCGGCAGGAGCTCTCCTTAGTCTCGAATATCAAAATGTGGCATGAGAATCCATGTGATTAATGGTAAAGGCTCACACTAGAATCTGCACCAGAAAGATGTAAAGGTGTAGTATGAGCATCAATTACTAAGCAAAAGGTACCCAGTAGGTATCATCAGCCGACTGAGTGCATATAAGATATAAAAGCAAAAAATAGTAGATAGCAAAAAAGCAGTCACAGAAGTAATAGAGAAATCACATGGAAACTAGCACATATATAAGTCAACAAGAAATACAAACATGCTATGATAGCCATAAAAGATATATATAACACAGAACATAGGTGAAAGACATAAGAACAAACCTGGAGTCCTTGCAATAATAATATATATAAAGATAGGGTTTTAGAAGAAGGGCGATTACCGATAACCTCAAGTAAAAAGGGAAAGAAGGGAAACAATTAAACATACTCACGCTAGAAGCAATATACTTAACAAAATCATGCTAAAAACCCAACTTCAAGATAAGAACAGAAATAAATCAACCTCACAAATACAACCCTTGGATAGAATAATCTACACCACAAAGAACTGAAAACCACTAATTAGCACCACAATAAAGGATAGGATCCGCTAACCCATAACTGCCCAGAAGGCCACATTAATAGTGCCAAAACAATATAGGACCCACTAATACATGAAAGATCAAAAGTACAAATAATGAAAACCTTAACAGGCTAGAATCCACTAATCTATTAATAATTGAAGGCCATAACAAGATCTAAAATAGGATATAAGAAATATAATGTGCCTACAGTCCCAACGGGTGCCCATACACTCGAGGAACACAAACAAGTGAAGAAAACCCTTTGGCATCCTATACTATTAGAGCATACACTGAGCACACAACAAACAAGGGTGGAATCTTAATGCAATATGCATGATATAATATGATGGAACTGGTGTGATAGTAACTTTGTATGTACCTCCTCCGGCACCTATAGACCCAGTAGGTAGGATCCATGGAAGGACACTACTCGTATACCTTAATTACACCATATACCCCTCCTCCGGCACACTCAGCATTTAGCCCCTGGTCTAGACTGGCAAGGTCCATGAAGGTCTATGACCACATACTAAAATGTGAAATATTAAAGTATAACTGCCCGAAGTGTATCTTGGTCTAGATCAATAATTAGAATCTTGTAGTACATGCCCAGAGTTGATCTAGACCTAAATCAGTAGTAGTAATTTCACAACCCCGTCAAAGGATGCCCGGAGTATATCCAGGTCTAAATCATTAATCAAGTCTAAAAACCTTTATTAAAGGGTGCCCAAAATGTATTCAGGTCTAAATCAATAGTAAAAACATATCTAGCACTATGGCATAGCCAAGTTTAGTATCCGTGTGTAAACTAATGATAAAATCATCATAATATCTCCTTTACTTTAAAAAGATCCATAAAATTAGTTTCAAATCCCTTTTATAATTATTTTATCGAAAATGGTCCCTTGGGGACATGCAAAGTTTAGAAAACTGGTTATAGTAGGCTAGAAGCAAAAGTAGTAGGAAAACATGAAGACAATCCTTTTCATGAGTGATATGCTCGCATACAAATAACAGCCCAATGGCTCACAATTGACCTATCAGCCCTGCACAGGCACAATCAACTCTACAGTATAGATATCTAGCATAAAGTAACATATCGATGTCCGGGACTCGCGGACATTCCTAATTATCCCACCGTCTATGGTATAGAGGCATATACAAAGGCCACTAATCTTGGGCATATTTTTATGCATGTTTATCGTATTTGACCCATGTTTACCTTATGTTTTAAGAACATTACTTACTATATATTATGTGTTTTGAGTTAAATTGCTATATGTTAAACTAAGACACATGATTAGATGCTTACAGGTAATATGATGTGGGAAACTAACCATTGGAAGATAAAATAGAAGAGTAAAGCATGGAAGCGACGTAGTGGAATGCTCGGGAGCAAACAAAGAAATAAAATGGGCACTGGTGCACTACTGGCTCTATGCCACAGACCCCAAACTTCAGAGGGGTTATCTTGGCGTGATAGTGGGGCTCTTCCCCATGGCTCAAACTTCAGAAGGCCAAGTCTGGTGCATCTGTGGCGTGGCGCGCCAGCCTCTACCTGAAAGATTTTTTCCAGCTTTCTCCTATTCCGACTACAAGAAGGAAAAGGGGTTATTTCCCTAGCCCTATAAATAGAAAATTGTGCATCTTTCGTAAGGGTTTTATCATATTTTCAGAGCACAAGGCAGAGATTAGAATCCACCATTAGGTTTCTTTTCTTCATCCTTTTCTGCATCCTTTTTTTAGCCATAACTTTGGATAAAAACAATATTATTTGTGTTTATGATTAGCATGAGTGGCTAAGAACCATTGTTCTGGGGTTACAGCTACAAACGAATGATTATTTAGTATAAAGTTTAATTGATTAGTTTGTTTTCCATTACTAGTTATTCTTATATTCCTGTGTTTAGTATTTTCATGCTTGGCCGCCATTAAGATAAATCTATAATTTTGTTGAGAACTCATGAGAAGGATCAACAAGATAGACGAAGGAATATAAGGAGCAAGGCCTCTCTTTTGTAATGAAAAGGGTAGGTTAGCAACTAGGATAGGAATATACCTAGAATTCCTTATTTAGTTTATATGAGAAGATATATAAATGCGTTCAGAATAAGGTGTCACATCCCCGCTCAACGTTATAGTTGTGATGCTATTTTGGATAGAAAACTAGAGGCTCATAAGACCATAGTTTTAAAATGAACCGTGAAATCAACAACTAGGTGAATGAACAAGTCAATTGAAGTGAATACTACATGTGATTGCGCAATAAAGTTGTAACCCTGGAATTTTCTCTAAACTTGGAACGAAAAATCATTATTTACTTGTGTTTAATTCTGTCATTTTATTATAGATCTTTAGTTACTACAAACTCAAACTCTAGTTACCTTCATACTTGTTTATTCTAGCGGTATACGAATAATTTAGAATATTTTTTAAGTCATAAGTATCTTGGGTACGATATCTGGACAAACCAGTCTATATTACTTGGACGACCACGTACACTTGCGTATGAGTGGGAAGTCACCTAACAAGGTTTTGGCACCATTGCCGGGGACTTACAAATTAGCAAATTTTTAAATTTTCTTAAACGACTTTATTATTCAAGTATTGACAACTTGATCTTACCTTTTGAAAAATCTGCAGGTACAGACTTTGAATTGTCAACATACTGGAAAGGACAAAGGACTTAGTGGAACCATACCCTGAACCTGAACGACTATTTCACAAAAGGAGAAGGGCAGCAACAGTTTATCCTATCAAGTTTCAGGAGGTAGTTGATAATCTAATCAAATTAGTTGAACAACCAAAAATTGTCCTCGTAGAAATGGCAGCACCAAGGCTAGTGCGAGATGTGGCAATCCCACTCATGACTAATGTCACCTACAATATTCCAAAACCCATAGCAGGTGGTCGCTTGGAACTTAAGCAGAATATGGTCCAACACTTGCACACCAATGGTTAGTTCATGGGCTTATCACATGAGGACCCGCAATAGCATATCCATATTTTTTTGGAAATCAGTGATACATTCATACCAACTGGAGTTGCAGAGGACTATGTTAGACTTACATTGTTTTCATTTTCACTACTTGGGGAAGCGAGGAGATGGTTGAAAGATGAGCCACCAAACTCCATCACTTCTTGGAATGTTTTGGACCAGAAATTCTTGATGCGTTTCTTTCTATCTTAAAAGATAGCCAAGATGAGGAGCGAGATATTGAGTTTCAGGCAAAAAGATGGTGAGAATATCTTCCAATCTTGGGAGAGATTTAAGTCCCTTCTAATGGAATGTCCTTTTTATCAACATACAAACAAAGTGTTAGTCCACACATTCATTAAAGGGATTGATTCTCATTCAAAGATTTTACTAGACTGTGCAACAGACGAGCAAGCATTAGAGAAGACATATGATCAGTTGTACATTCTTATGCAGAGGATGGCGCAAAATAATCTGGAATGGAACACAAACACCAGCAGAGCCAGGCCCAAGAAGGTTGCCGGGTTGCTTGAGGTAGATTCCAACACGACTTTATTTGCTAAGGTGGAATATATGGCTAATCAGATGAGCAATATAGCTACGATCCTCAACAAGTTAGCTCTAGGAAATAATTAGGCATAAGTGAATGCAGTGCAGCCTGCAGCTCTTCAAGTTTGCAAAACTTGTGGAAGGGACCATCTATCAGAAGATTGTGCAGCAAATCAGGATTTATGTGAACTTTGTAAGGTATGCTTAAAGAGGTGGAAATCAGAATTTTGGCAATGCATACAATGAAAACTTGAGGAACAATTTTTCATATGGCAACAACCAAGGTCAGAATCAATTCAGGAACCAAGGTCAGAATCAACAGTTTGCTGGAAACAATAAGCCTGCAGCCTTGCCTAGAAACATAGAAGACATGCTAAAAACGATCATGGAGAGGCAAGCTAGTTGTGAAGCAGAGATGAAAGATCAGAGAAATGCCATCCTAAACTTGGAAAAACAAGTGGGTCAGCTAGCTGAAGAACAAACTATGAGACCTCAGGGTGATTTCTAGGAGATACTGACCCAAAGCCTAAGCAGGTGAATGCAGTCACTACCCAAGTGGTAGAGAATTTGAAGATCTTGCACCAAAGAAAGTGGAGCCCAAGATTGTAGAAGCTACAACAGGAAAGGCAAAAGCTAGTGTAGAGACAGAGGTGAAAGAAGCTAAAATTTGTGTGAAGCCTCCTCCACCATTCCCTCAGAAATTGATCAAATCGAAAGAGGAGGCTGGCTTTAAGAAATTTCTTGACCTCTTGAGGAAGGTTCACCTGAATCACCCCCTCATAAATGTTATACAGGGAGTCCTAAAATATGCAAAGTACATCAAGGACATGTGGTGAACAAGAATCGGTTTACTGAATATTTCATAGTCACCCTTACAGAGGTATGCATTTCTCAAATTTAGAACTGGTTGCCAACCAAATTGAAGGATCCGGGAATTTTAACAATTGAGATCACTATTGCCCAGAAGGTTATAGCATGAGAACTATGCAATCTTGGGGCAAGTATAAACCTAATGCCATCTTCTGTATTCAAAAATATGGATTTGTGTAGTCCTCGCCCCACTACAATTGTTCTACAATTGGTAGACAGATCTTTGGCTAAACCTGAGGGCATTATTGAAGATGTATTGGTGCAGATTGGATCTTTGATCTTTTTTGTGGATTTTATGATCTTGGATTTTGAACTAGACCCGGAAGTTTAATTTATTTTGGGACATCCATTATTGGCTACAGGTAGAGCATTGATAGATGTTGCACCAGGGAAACTCACCATGAGAGCACATGATAAGGTGGAAATCTTCAATCTTTACAAGGCAATGAAGTTGTCTGCATTATATGAGGACTTATCGCTTATTACTGTGGTGTACATAGAATTAGGGATACCGCTCATAACATCAAAGATCCATTAGAGAGAACCCTCACAGGGACAGTCTTTTATAAAGATGGAGAGGCACATGAAATGGTTTAATGCTTGGAAGTAGCATGGGTGTTGTCTAGTACTACTAAGTTCGAGCCACTTAATAGACCTTTGGGACCCCGTCCCAAGCCATCTATTGAAAAGGCCCCAAAGTTAGAGATGAAACCACTCCCACCTCATCTAAAATATGCATATTTGGGAGAAGATAATACACTATCGGTAATTCTCACAGCCAGGTTAAATGAAGCGTAAGAGAAAGAGGCTCTAGTAGTATTGCAGAAGATAAAGAAGGAACTTAGGTGGCAGATGTCTGACATTTATGAGATTAATCCATCTTTTTGCATGGCTAAGATCTACATGGAGGAAGGGCACAAGCCCATGGCACAACATCAGAAGAGATTGAACCCTCCCATAAAGAATGTAGTCTGAAAAAAGGTGATCAAGTGGCTAGATTCAAATATTGTGTTCCCCATTCCAGATAGAAAGTGGGCCAGTCCTATCCAATGTGTCCCCAATAAAGAGGGGATGACTCTGATAACCAATAAGAAGAATGAGCTAATTCTGACACATACAGTCGCTGGGTGGAGGATTTGAATGGGTTACAAGAAATTGAATGAAGCCACCCAGAAAGATCACTATCCCATTCCATTTATTGATGTTGGATAGGTTAGCTGGACAAGAGTACTTCTGCTTCTTGGATGGATATTGTGGCTACAATGACATAGCTATAGCTGTAGGATCAAGAGAAAATGATGTTTACTTGTCCTTATGGCATATACACTTTCAAGCGTATGCCATTTTGGCTCTGTAATGCACCGACTACATTTTAGAGGTGTATGATGGATATCTTCTCCAATAGGATGGAAGATATTGTAGAAGTATTTATGGATGACATTTTGGTGTTTATGAATTCGTTTGATGCTTGTTTTCAAAATTTGGATAGAGTATTGGCAAGATATAAGGAGATGAATCTGGTTCTTAACTGGAGAAATGCCACTTTTTGGTCAAGCAAGGCATTGTCATTGGCCATAAGGTGTCAAAAATGGGGCTGGAAGTAGATCGAGTGAAGATAGAGGTTATAGAGAAACTACCACCTCCAGTCTCTATAAGAGGTGTTCGTAGTTTTCTTGGTCATGCAAGTTTCTACAGATGCTTCATTAAAGATTTTTCTAAGATATCCAAACCAATGTGCAAGTTTCTTCAGAAAGAGGTGAAGTATGAATTCAATGATGACTGTGTGAAGGCCTTTGAGGATTTGAAGAAGCGCTTGATTGAAGCTCCTATTTTGATTGCACCAAATTTGGATATGCCATTCGAGCTTATGTGTGATGCCAGTGATGTTGAGATAGGAGCTGTGTTGGGTCAGAGAGTCAAAAAGGTATTTCATTTTATCTATTATGCAAGCAAGACACTTGATGCGTCTCAGAAAAACTACACAGTCACTGAGAAAGAGATGCTGGCTTTAGTCTTTGCTTTTGACAAATTTCGCTCCTATCTTGTGGGAATAAAAGTGATTGTGTATATGGATCATGTTGCGATCCATTACTTATTTAGCAAGAAGGATGCAAAGCCAATACTTATTCAATGGATTTTGCTGCTCCAAGAGTTTGATTTAGAGATCAGGGATCGAAATGGCACAGAGAACCAAGTAGCGGATCACTTGTCCAGACTTGAGGATTGCTCTTATATTCCTAATGAAGGGCATATCATAGAGGAGTTTCCAGATGAACAACTTCTAGCTTTGAGTGTTGCTGAGCTACCGTGGTATGCTAATATTATCAACCTAGTGGTGCGTGGAGTGGACCCCCCGAAAGCCACTACTCAATAGAAGAAGAAGCTATATCATGACTCTAAATTTTATATATGTGATGAGCCCTACTTGTTCAAACAAGGTCCAAATCAAATAATTAGAAGATGCATTTCAGAAAATCACGTGAGGGAGATCTTAGAGAGTTGTCATTGTTTTCCTTATAGGGGACATCATGGAGGAGCGTGCACAACACAGAAGGTGTTAGAGTCAAGCTTCTATTGGCCTACTTTATTCAAGGACACAACAACTTTTATCAAAGGATATGATCAATGCCAGAGGACTGGGGATATTTCTAGAAGGCATGAGATTCCTTTGCAGAACATCCTTGAGGTGGAAATCTTTGATGTATGGAGAATTGACTTCATGGGACCCTTCCCACCTTCTTTTGGTAACAAGTACATACTTGTTGCGATGGAATATTCGTCTAAGTGGGTAGAGGTTGTAGCTCTTCCTACCAATAATGCAAAAGTGGTGGTGAAGTTTGTCAAGAAGCATATAATCACGAGATTCGGTACTCCGCGAGCAATGATCAGTGATGGTGAAATCCACTTCACTAGTAACAAGTTCAGAAAACTATTGGCTAAGTATGGGGTGCTTCACAAAGTAGCTACTGCATATCATCCCCAAACTAGCGGGCAGGTTAAGGTATCAAATTGGGAAGTGAAGAAGATCCTAGAGAATACTGTAAATGCGCAAAAGAAGGATTAGGCAAAGAAGTTGGATGATGCGTTGTGGGTGTATCAAACTGCATACAAAACACACATTGGAGCTTCTCCTTATCGGCTCAGAAGAGAGTTGCAGCTTAATGAACTTGATGAGTTTAGGTTGCAAGCGTATGATAATGCCAAGCTCTACAAGGAGAAGATAAAGAGGTGGCACGATAAGCACATCCTTCCTCACTCATTTGAACATGGTCAAAGAGTCCTCCTATTTAATTCAAGACTGAAGCTTTTCCCTGGAAAGCTTAAGTCCAAGTGGTCTGAACTGTTTAGGGTAGTAAGGATGACACCGCATGGTGCAGTTGATCTTTGGAGGGCTGATAAAATGGATACATTCTTAGTTAATGGTCAAAGAGTGAAGCATTATTGGGTTAAGCATGTAGACAAGAAGAAAACATCAATCACCATATCGGATGAGTAACTTTTGAGGTATGTCATGCCGCAACGTTAAATCAGGTGTTGTGTGTGAGGCAACCCATGAATGTATTGTAATAGTTTAGGACAAAAATAAAAAAAAATACAAAAATATGAGTCGTGCTGCGACCAAAACAAAGGTGCTAGGTGGGAGGCAACCCACCATTTTTCAAATGGGTTTGTTGTTTTGTAGGAGAAAATGGACAAAAATTGGGGAAGGTATGTAAAGAAAAACTTGTCCTTAGGGACCCAGAGTACACTGGCGCGCCACCCCATGAGTTAAACTTCTGAGGGGCTCAGTTGGAGCATCACTGGCATGGCGCCCCAAAGGAAAAATTCCAAGGAGCAAGCTTGGCGCATTTGTGGTGCACTACCCCAGGCGAAACCCCAGGTGAGCGCTACAGTAGTGCATCGTGCCATGCCCAAACTTACAAAATCCCCCATTAGAACTACCATGGTGCGTTGACCCTATGGTAAAACTTCCAAGAACCATTATTGGCGCATCACAGGCATGGCACCCTATGACCATTCCCAGACATCCAAACAAAAGAAAAATAGGGCGGGTCAAGGGTCAACCGACCCAAAACCCAAAATCTTTAAGCCCTCTCTTTAAAAAACCCTAATCTCATTATTTCCTCTTTACTTTCTCCGTAGGAGTTCCGCCCCACTCCCATTTTCTCTCAATGTTTTTCTTCTCCCTCCATGTTGCTTCCCTCAAGCTTGAACATTCTCCATAAGTTCTCAAGGTACGATCTTCCTTTACCTTTTAGCACTCCCTACATCTTATTTATGCTTTCCATTATCAATATTTGTAGGTCTAAAGTAGTTTCATCTTGTTGGGAAAACTAAAAAATTTTCCACCATTGATGAAAGCTTAAACTCTTAAACTACACCTACCAAAAAGATTATTTTTCGTATATGCACTAGTAATGGTGGCTTTCGAATATTTCTCTTGTTTTGTTGATAGATTTGATTTGTGGAAAGCAAGTAAATGGTAGGAGAAGATGGGTTACTCTCAAACTTTTAGAAAAATGGCAAAATTGCATTACATTGAGTGAAGTATTGGCCATGAATAGCGTGTAATCTTGAAATTTTGTAGTGACTACATGAGAATTGTTTGGTAAATAATTGTGGGACTTGGTTGGTTGATATGGTGTCATAGGATAATAAAAACAAAATTTTGTTAAAACAAGGAAGTCTGAGTACCTCACATCATCAACCTATAGACACCATGCTAGCAAATTAAGTGTGGGGTTATAGTGACCCTATCAAAACACTAATTTAGCTAGTCTTGATTGTGCTGTGCTGATTTGGGTAAATTGTGTGATATGGTTAGAATGCCTCCAAGAGGAAAGAAGCTTGTTACAGAAGGCACAAGAACCAAGAGGTCCCGAAAAGGTGAATCATCTGGTACAACAGCTCCATCGATCCCGCAGGAACCCCCACGAAAGTTTGGAAAATGAGCGGTATGGATTCAGGGGCTCATTAGTTTGAGTCCCAAAAAGAAGCCAAGTACCTTGGAGAATTGCAGGCATAATTTCCCAAAATTCATGAGATGGTTTACAAATAAGGAATTCAATACATCATCCAAGATTAGGGTGAGTGCAACCTCACTATGGTACGGGAGTTTTATGCAAATTGGCAAACAGGTGAAGGTAGAAGCCAAAAAAGTGAAAGTTTGAGGAAAGGCACTCTGGTTCACCATGCGGGTTCTAAATGAATTTTTGAGGATGCCAAATGTAAATTACGCACCTTACTTGGAGATGAAAAAGGATCCACCTTACCGAGACATACACCACACACTTTATGGTGTAAATTTGATGGCCCATTAGGAGAGAAGTAAGGACACTGGGCAACATGCCACTATGCATTATGCTTATTTTAATCAGGAAGTGAGGGTGTGGCTAACAATTGTTTGCAGTACCTTCCTGCCATGCAAACATACATCCGAGGTGACTAAAGATAGGGTGTTCTTGGTCTACATGTTAATAAAGAGGATGCTAATTAATGTGGCTTTGGTGCTGAGACATAACATGATGAAATTCTGAAACAACAAAAGATGGCATTTCGGCTATGGGGGATTAGTAAAGCATTTTATACAAACACATGATGTTGAGGAGGAAATTCACGATATCTTCCCACCCCAAACTTCTTATCTGGTGAGTCAATTGGTTGATGTTATAAAGACCAAAGCCCAAGACGCTTCACATGAGCCGGTGCTCTCTAATACGGATCGTTAGGCAAGGGATGATAGTTGGATGGGCCGAATATACGGGATGACAAAGCTACAGTTGAGTATTGGTGGTTGACCTACGACTAATGAGGAAATGACTGCAATTAGTGATCGGTACCCATTGACCGACAGTGCAATGTATATATGCAACATAGGTCCGGCATTCTAGGAGCCTTTGGATGATGATGAGCTGACCGTACATGAAACTAATGATGATGAGGATGATGAGGTTGATGATACTGGCACTTCTTTGATGACAGTTGAAGATACCACAGCTGAGAAGGATCAGGAATTCGTTCCTGATGATGATGAGGAAGACGCCTAGAGATCCAGGGAGTTCCTTCTCTCACTCTTTATTTTTTTTACTTATTTGAAGCACTGAGGACAATGCTATGTTTAAGTGTGGGATGGGGAATAGACTTCCTATGATTTTCATTGCTAAATCTTGAGTGTATGGGCGTGTGTGACTGGTTTTTGCTGTTTAAGGAGGATGGTTGGTAGTATGGTTAGCTAGGTTTGTTTTTTTTGTTTTGTTTTATTAGGTTGGGTTCCTTTTCTTTTGTTTTCAGTTCTTTTCCTGAGGATGGTCCCTTTGAACTGGGTAGATTTTTTAGGATAATGTTTTTTTGGGTGAGTCATAGGAGTAATGACTTGTCCCGATGATTGATGGATGATGACCGTCTTAAGGGAAAATTAGTCATAGGATTGTAGGATTAGGAGCCTTGCCTTTGGAGCTTAGAAATCCCACTTGGAGTCCTAGCTATACATCATGGTAGTTACTTTAAGGCCATTCAAGTGAATATTTTTATTAGAGACACATATGCTCTTTAACTAGACTCAAAGAATGAAGAAAACGGGTGTAATTGTGTAAATTCACTCAATGTGTTTGTGTATGAGGACACAAGTGTAATCTTCCTATATATGCATAATGGTGCCTTGTGTGTGTGTTTTTGATTGGTATCTTGCATAGAGTAGCATCTAGAACTTGCCCCGTGTGTGAGTGAACTTTGACTAGCATGAAATTCGTGGTATACGATTAAGGCATTTTCTTGAAAAGCCATTTTTCTTGTTTCTTTCATGATTGTTTGTGCTACCTTGACATTGCCACTAGTGAATCCCATTTTAGCCTTAAATCCTGTTTCATTGTTAAGCCGCATAATGAGGATATCCAGTTTGTTGATACCCTATGAATTTTATCCCAATGAAGGTCCCTAAATCATTATGTACTTGAAAAGTTATTGAAAAAAAAATAAAAAAATAGGGAAACGAAAGGAGCAGGGTAGATGAAAGGGAAGGTGAATGTAGTGAAAGAAAGATGTGGAGAGGGTAAAAAAAAATTGCAAAGTGCTTGTTGCTAGGAAAAAAATGAAGAAATAAAAAAGTTTTGCTAGCAACAAGTACACATCAAATAAAGGGCGAAAAGTAGATAGAATAAGTGGTAGTGAAAGAAGGTGTGAACATAGGAGAAAATAAGGAACAAGGAAAAAGAAAAGAGTAAAAATGTAGTGTCATGTGCAATAGGGAAAATAGTCAGTTTGTACCTAAAAGTATCCTACCCGGCCCGAAGCCGACATTACAACCAAATGAAAGTCCTTTTGATCCCATGAATGTGATTGCTTTGTTGAATTCACGTTACACTAAGGGAAAGCCTATGATATGTTATGAAATGTTTTAAACATCTTTTGAGAGAGTGAGTGCTTTAATGATTCAAAATGCCCTATTGAATTTAAATTTGTGTGATTGAAATAGGGGCAATACTAAAATGTGAGGACATTTATGACATATATTTGGTAATTTTATTACTTGCTTATTTAAACATGAACATGTTAGCCTGATATAGTGATGAAGAGTCGGTAATAGAGGGTGTGTTGTTTCAAGTGAAAGATCTTAGAGCTAAAAAGATTGTTGGATATTGCTTGCTAAATAAACTACGAAATCATGAATAAAATTGTTTAGCATCTTGAAAGTAAGGATGGACAGTTCCCTAGGCATTTATGGTGGAGCATAGAATAGATGGTAGTGAGTTGTTCAAGGACGAACAAAGGTTTAAGTGTGGGGTGGTGATCTTAGGCATATTTACATGCCCGTTTATCGTATTTTAGCCATGTTTACCTTATATTTTAAGAATATTACTTACTATATATTGTGTGTTTCGAGTTAAATTGCTATATGTTATACTAAGAAATATGATTAGATGCTTTCAGGTAATGTGACATGGGAAACTAACCATTAAAAGATGAAACAGAAGAGTAAAGCATGGAAGCAACATAGTGAAATGCTAGGGAGAAAACACAGAAAGAAAATGGGCACTGGTGCACTACTGGCACGATGCCCCAGACCCCAAACTTCAGAGAGGTCACCTTGGAACGATTGTAGGGCGCTGCCCCATGGCTCAAACTTCAGAAGGACAAGTCTGGCGCGCCAGCCTCCACCCGATGGAATTTTTCCAGCTTTCTCCTATTCCAACTCCAAGATGAAAAATGGGTTATTTCCCTAGCCCTATAAATAGAACATTGTGCATATTTTGTAAGGGTTCCATCATATTTTCAGAGCACAAGGAAGAGATTGGAATTCACCTTAGGTTTCTTTTCTTCGTCCTTTTCTTAGCCATAACTTTGGATGAAAACAATATTATTTGTGTTTGTGATTAGCATGAGTGGCTGAGAACCCTTTGATAAGTCGGTCATCTATCAACTTATTGAGCCTATATCCATGAATTATTTCTACATTTTGAATCAATTTAGAGGTTCTTATGGCCTTTATTGATGTCTATGCAGGTACTTTGGATAGAAGAGAAAAACAAGGATATGGACCCAAAAAGAGCCAAAAAGGAGCTAAGTGTGAAGAGTTGTGAAAAGCTAGAGAATCTTCCAGGAGGTGCGATTGTCGTGTGACACACACAAGCCAAGGTGCAGTTTGTACCTTATCCGCATGAAGCTGCAAAGATGACTGAAGATTTTTCTAAGGAGTGCGGTCGCCATGCGATGCGCACATCTCGTGGTGTGAAACGCACCACCTTTGCACAAAGCTTACCTATGCAGCTGAAGTCACTGGCCAATCTGAAGCGGGTGTGCGATGTGCACACTGCAATATGCAAACCGCACATCGCGTCGCACACCATTCGGAGGGAAATTTGGTCCTAAATTTATGTGACAATTTTGGAGCATATAAAAGGCAACTTTAGGCTTATTTTATATATATAATTTTTAGCAGAGAATTTCAGATAGAGAACTGGGAGATATTTTTGGCATGTAAACACTTTTATCCATCTCTATTAAGAGAGGGTTTTTTCAGTCCAATCTTTTGGTTAACAAATTGTGTACCTAATTTGACTCTAGAACTTGAGAATCAACTACAATGGATGGGAATTTGATTTACCCAGCTGGTATATATTCTCCCCCTTACATGAGTGGCTAATTTGTCTTGTCTAGGGCTGTATTGATGATGGGTGCTAAGCAAATAGTTATGGGTGTTGCTAATTCACTTTTATAATTGCTTACCTGATATGGGTCTAGTAATTTCACCATGTTTTAATCGAATAATTTGTGGTTGCAAACATGAATTTACCTTACTTGGCTATATAATTGCTCGAGAGGGAATTTTGTAGTTATGGATGTGAAATTGCTAGTGGGTACTTGGGAATCCACTTAGATTGGAGGCTAGACATAGCTCCATCGCGGAATCTCCCATTTAAGGGTCCGAGCTTGAAATAGGATGACCTCCCCAAGCAAATGTTGGTTGGTTTTTTAGCACACCGAATGATGTTTTAACCAAAATCATCGGATATATGGATGTTGATCGAGAGATAGCATTCCACACTTATGACCAACGCTACCCGTGTTAATAGGTGAGAATTTAAGTGAATTAGTGATTACCCTATCCTATAGAGAATGCCCCATCAGAAATGCATCCCTACTCATCTTGTTATTATTGGTATACCCATCTTGACTCTATAGTTTTTATTTGAATTGAGTTAGTAATGACAACTTTCCCAATTCCCCCATTTTATTATTTTTGTCTTGTTGAACAATTACTCTCTTTGAAATCGATTCGCACAATATCTATTTAGTTAAATCAGGTCCCTTGGGTACGATCCCGACATCCGTTGGATTTATAAATGTGTTTTGACTATGCGATCGTCGTGACTTCCTAGTTTGAGAGCCACGATTTGAGCGTTTATCAAAAATGGCACCATTGTCGAGGACTTGAGTACTAGCTAGTTTTTTATTGTTGTTCTGAAGTCAACTTGAGAGTGATTGTTTTCTTTTACCTTTTTGTTGTTTTTGAGTGTTGATTGAGCAGGCCGGCTATGGAAGAAGCCGAGAACAATAAGAGCATTGGTGGCTTTGACAATGCCAACACTTCTGAGCCAATAATGCAAGGAGGTGTAGGTGCAATCCGCCTACCCCCCACAGTGGGAAATGTTGTCTTTCATGTGATAAGCACCATGCTCCATTTAATTCAAATGAAGGGTCTATTTAGTGGAGCTGCCCATGAGGATACCAACCAGCATATTCAGAACTTCGTGGAGATTTTCCAGCATTACATGATACAAAATATCTCCAAAGAGTCCATACGATTGTGCCTATTCCATTTCTCTTTGACGGGGGAAGCCACAACATGGTTGAAAGAATTACCAGATGAATCTATCACATCTTAGGCCGAGTTGGTTGAGGCACTTACCCAGATATTCTTTCCTCCATCTGAAATTATGAAGTTAAGAGATGAGATTACCAACTTAAGGCAGCTCCCGGATGAGCCTCTTCATAATGTTTGGCTACGATTCAAAAAGAAACTTCTATTATGCCCAAACCATGAGTTGTCAAACAATGTGTTGCTCCAAAGCTTCTACCAGTCATTAACTCTACGAAAAAATTGGTGGCTGATAATCTTAGAGGTGGCACCTTCATGGACCTTGAGATTCACATTGCCTCAAAGCTATTAGAATGAATGACCAAGACCAATCAAGCTTGGCATATGAGAGAGGTAAAGGTGTCAACTTTAGAAACTCCCTCAACAATCTTGACAAATGAAACAAGGATAAAAGATGAGGAGTGAGATAAAGCTTTGGCTAAATGATGACACAAATTGACTTGATGGCCAAGCATGTGATGAGAGCTGGTGTTAAGAAGGTGAATGCAGTGAGTACACTAGAGATTAAGGTGAATGATGTTGAGCTTATAACTGAGATTGATGGTAAGCTATGATATGTGTCGGAGGGTTCTCGCCCCAAGTATTATCGCCCGAGGGAGGAGAATCAAGGTTGGATTAAAGATAAAGAGAAGGATGGAAATTGGCGTGAAAGAAATAAGGATGGTGATCACTTCAATCACCGGAGCTCGAATCCTTACATCCCCCCAAACATATATGATTCTCTATACCAATCAGGCACAAGCAATCCCGGACAATCTAAGTTAGAGGACATGTTGTCCTTGGTTCTTAAGAAGGTGGACATTACAAACTCGGGAGTGAGTGAGATAAAGAGTGAGGTCTCTACACTTCACCAAATGGTGAGCTCCCATAGTGCCTTGATCAAACACCTTGAGGCCAAAATGACCCACCTATCAAGCCAAATGAACCCACAGATGAAGGGAATGCTGCCTAGAGACACCATCAATAACCCTAGAAATGAATGAGGATTGAGGTAGTATCGTCGTGCCGCGATGTTAAATCAAGCGTTGCTTTGGAGGCAACCCAAGTTTCTTTCTTTTTTATTGGTTATTGTTTGTTGTTTTTTATGTTCTGTAGGGAATGCATGGAATGGAAACTTGGACAAAGGAAAATATGGCAAAAATGTGTTGTGCGATGGACGGTGAAGACCACACAAGCAATTGTGCATGTCGTACAGCCAACCGCACACCAAAACAGAAGGCCTGGAGGAAAAGTGAAAAATAGAGGTGCCATGCGCTGGGCTGTGCGGGCTGCACAAGCCCAAGTGAATGTCGCACCTCTATCACACCAGAAAATAGATGTCTGGGTAAGCAAGGAGACGGGCATGTGCGATACGCCATGCGGTCTGCACCTTACCTGGTGCGAATCACATGTCATGGCGCACAGGAGGTAAACTTGAATTTTTAATTAACCTAACCCGTTGATCAACCCAACTCGGAGATGACCTGGCCGACTCTTCTTCTTTATTTCCTTTTAAAACTGCCTATTTCTCCTCTTTTTCCACCATCTTTCTCCACAACTCTCAAAAAACCTCCACCAAAATTCTCTCTAAACCCCTCAAACACCCACAAAAATCTTCTCTTTTTCTCATCCAATCCTCTTCACCACTTCTCCACGTCACCACCATCATTATCCGAGAGTTCTTATGGGTTACCATTGTTGGAACTCAAAAAGCTTTAATTTATGTTCTTCCCTTTGTAATCTTAACTTCTGGTAAGTTCGCCAATGTTAAATAGTTGTTTTTATGATTGTTGGGAACTCATAGTGTGAAGCATGCTTAGTAGATTAGCCATGTTTTATAATGGGTGAGATCCAAAACTTTGGGTCCCCAATTTTGAGTTGTAAAGAGGAAATCTTTTAATGTATACTTGGTAGATTGTAAATCTTGACTATGCATGTTGATTAGTAGTAATATTTAGCCTTAATATTTGTGATGGGGTGAAGTCTGAGTAACCCACTTGTGACTAGTGCTTGATTGGCTCGATGATAGATTGGGTGACGTCGTTCTTAAGGGCAAGTCGTCGTTAGTCATGAGGTATTGCTTGATAATTGATAATTGAGGTTGAATGTTGTTGATCGTATACCCATACTCCTGATTGAAAATCTAGTTGGGGTGTATGATATTGTGCGAGGAGGAGGTTAATTGTTGATATGCTTGTTGGTGCCCATTATTGCAAGGAGGGCTTGATGTTCTCGATGATAGACGGGGTAACGTCCATCTTAAGGGAAGTCATTGAGTCCTTTCTTGTTGGTTATGTGTCAATGGAAATCTGGGGAAGTCTGACTACCCGGATGTTATGGTCATGAATCCTCTTTGCCCCCTTTGTTATTATGAATTGGTTGTGTGTGATGCTAAGTGTTGAAGCAGATCTTTCTCTATAGATCATATGCGTAACTCACAAGAACACAAGGAACCGAAAATTTGAATTCTGTTGTTGTGCATTTCGCATACAATGCATTGATCTTGAGGTGCAGGTCGCACAAGGCATCACACCAAGTTGACAGAAAGTGCAAAACATTTATTTGAGGGGCGAAACATGGTGCGACACGCACTTCTAATGGTGCGGATCGCACCAGCGTCGCACCTCAGCAAAAATATTTCCTAAAGTTTCTATTGGATTGTGCGATAGCACATGCAACACACACTCTTTCTAGTGCATTTTGTATGTGGTCCGCACAAGACAACATACACCTATTTTGACTTCTACTCTATTGCATTCCATCCTTTGTAGATTTTGTGTTGGCTCACAATCATTGGATGCAAACTATTTCTTCTAACAAGGGTAACACTGAGAGAAGCTCACGCAGGCTAACCGCTCCCTCCTCCGCCAAGCCAACTTCAAAAGGGAAAAGCAAAGTCTCATCATCCCGAGATCAGACCTCAGAAGAGGCACGAGTTTGATTTGTAATGGAAGGCATGAAAGTGATCTATGATCGTGATAGAGGCAATTCCTTTGATGTGGAACAAAGCTTCAATATAAATGCAGTAGGGGATAATCTGCCTAACATCCCCACTCAGTTTGCTAAGTACCAGTGTCAACCATTTCAGGAGGTACCCGAGAACTATTACAAGGAGTTTGTTCGACAGTTTTTTTCTTCATACTAGGCCACTCAATATGCTAAGGGTCACAAAGGGGGTTATGAGAAATTTCCCGCTTTGGACTCAGTTATGGTTAGGGGGAAAGAAATCCAGATCACCCCAGCTGCAATTAATGCCATATACTGGAGCAATCTAATTGACTTATGACCTATCCTCATGGAGAAGATACTTGTCAGGCGCAAACCTCTCGAATGGGCTGCTCCCATTATTTCTCCTGAAACTCCTTTCTGGGCTACTATGGGAGGTAAAATCCCCCACCTGACTTTGTACTTGGAGGCTCTCTTGTGATATGACTTTGTGTGCACCCGTCTGATACCATCTCAAAATGACCAAAAAATCACACACGATGGAGTCATGCTGATAGCTGCAATCATTGCAGGAGATCATATCAATGTGGGAGAGGTCATTGACTTGGTGATAAAAAGAAAGTCCAGAAAGAGTAGTGATGTTTTTCCCTTCTTGGTATTGATCTGCAAATTATGTGCACAAGTCGGTGTTCCCTTCTTCAAGTGTGATACTCCTACCCCTGCCATTGGTGTGTTTGATCTTGACAAAAAGTCTGACCGAGATGCTCCCCAATTAAAAAGGTCTAGGGTTAAAGAATCAGTTTAAGCCCAAGGGTGATGACTCGGATATTGAAATGCAGGCCTCTCCTCTTTCGCCTATTGCCTCACAAGCACACACTCCTCCAGCTACTACATCCAGGGAGCCACTGAGCCTCTAAGACATGGTCAAAAAAACATACAATCATGAGAGACAGTTGAAGGATTTGTCAAATGATCTCCTGGGTTTGATCGAGAGGGCAGTCAAAGTGGCCATGAAAGAAGTGGTGGAAAGAACTCTCAATCTACGGAGATGAGTGGATGCATATGAGAGGTCTCTCAAATCCCTTAAGTCATACATGGCCAAAGAAAAAGGGAAAGCACCGATAATCCAAGAGGACTTGCCCACATTGCCTCTACCTCGCAATATTCCCGACCCTTTAGATGGGTTGTTTGCCTCCAATGCGAAAGAAGAGCTTCCTGATCATTCTGAGCAAGAGCTAGATGATGATGAGAACCCTGGGTTTTAGAGAGTGCTTCGTGAATCCACAATTTTGGAAAACTCTCGAAGGGGTGGTCCTGGCCCAAGTGGGAGGAATATTGAAGAAGAAGCTGCTTCTGATGGTGAGGATTATAAGGACTAGATCCTACAGGGAGTTCCACCCTTTTCCCATTGCACTATGAGCATTGAGGACAATGCTTCTTTCATGGGAGGGGATGGCTTTCTTTACTTGCTTTTTGGAGCCCGTGAGTGGGCTTGAGACAATTTATTACCCTGGTCGGGCCTGGTTGACTATTCTTCTTAGTTTTCTATGCCCTTGTCGGGCATATTTTGGATAATTGAATGTGATGCCATTATTTTTTCTTTCTTATAGACTTTGAGCTTAATTGTGCCCTCGTCGGGCTTGATATTTTTATTGATTGTGTGCCGAGTTGGTCTTACATGCCCCATTGTTCCACTACCCGTGCCTTGCAAATTCGCTAAATGCCAACACCGAGGATTGTTATTGATTGATTCATGAGCGCGAATTTTTTTTGGATCGCCTTGTCATGACTTACACACTCTCACTTTAGCTCGATTGACTCACAAATGAGTTTGTAATAAACTCGGAATAGCTTGTCAAAAGTCATTTGCTCCAATTGATTGGGGGACTAATGGATGAAGTCTTAAGGCATGATGCCTTGTGCGGTGAGGCTTTACCTTGATTCTTGTGCATAAGTGTCATCTAGAACTTGCCCCGAATGTGAGTCAAGGAGAAATTCTAGGTGTAACCAAGCTTGGGAAATGACCTTAGTCCTTTTTTGATAGCCACTTCACTCAAATGTCCTCCCAATGACATCAAATCCTAGTGAACCCCTTTGATCTTATGACCATTCTTTGACACCTTTGTAACACCTTGACCTTTTTGGAACCTCTATTTTGGCACCCATCCTCCCTAATTGCTTGAAAATTAAATGTAGGCTAAAAGCCTAAGTTTGGAGGTGGAACAAAAGATAACATAGGCAAATGCTTAAGTTTGGGCGGTGCATGTGATCAAATGAGGAGAAGAAAAGAAATGCACTTCAAGTGCATTGTAGCACCTTGATTTGAGAATTGAAAATTGCTCCAAAAGATCAATCCAAATGAGCAAATTGAAAAGCAAAAATAGGTGCTACCAAGTGAAGGTGATATAAGCTGTGAATAATCATGAGGTAAAAAAGGAGAAATCTTGGGTTGTGTGAGGGAGAAATAAGGTGAAGTTAAAAATTAGAAAGTGTAAGCGGTGTTTGAAATGTAAACAAAGAGCATTAGGGAGGTGCAATCACTTGAACCAAATGATATCCTCACCTTAGCCCTAGCCAACATCGTAACCCGCAAGTCCTTGGTGATTTCGAGCATGGCTACCCTATATTGGTGGAGATCTACATGAAGGGCAAGCTTATGGTTTGACGTGTATGCACTTGAACTTCCTTGAAAGAGTGAGAGTCTTCTTGGTTCTCTTATAATCCCGTGGTTAAGAATTGAATAATTGTGAGTGGGATTCTCTCTTGTGGTGAGTGGCATCATGAACTCGAATTGAAGCATAAAGTCTCTATTTCAATTGAGGGGAAGGAATGAGACAAGTTGTGTGGTTAATCTCGAGGCAAACTTCGACGGTCCATGCCAATGACTTGAGAAGCTAAAATGTCTTGTTTTGAATGGCAATTCCCTTGAGTTTTAAAAGAGATATGATGTCCTTTTGAAATTTTTTTTGAAATGAGCAATTGCCTTGAGCATGTGGTGGTCCAAATTGAGATAAGCATAGTAGTTGAGTCTTTTGTTTGTTTATTTTTCTTAAATTTTTAGTGTAGGGTAGTTTTTGTGCCTTAATTGAGCCTTAGCATAATTCATTCCTTGCCGTGTGAATATTTTGCTTGAGTACAAGCAATAGTTTAAGTTTGGGGGTTTGATAAGTTGGTAATCTACCAACTTATTAAGCCTATATCCATGAATTATTGCTACATTTTGAATAGATTTAGAGGTTCTTATGGCCTTTATTGATGTCTATGAACGTACTTTGGATAGAAGAGGAAAAACAAGGATATGGACCCCAAAAAATCCAAAAAGGAGCTAAGTGTGAAGAGTTGTGAAAAGCTGGAGAATCTTCTAGGAGGTGCGGTGGTCGTGCAACACGCTCAAGCCAAAGTGCGATTACCACCTCCTCCGCATGAAGCTGCAAAGATGACTGAAGATTCTGCTAAGGAGTGCAGTTGCCATGCGACGCGCACATCCCATGGTGCGAAATGCACCACCTTCGTACAAAGCTTACCTATGCGACTGAAGTCACTGGCCAATCTGAAGTAGGTGTACGATGCGCAGACTGCAACATGCGAACCATATGTCGCGTCGTACACCACCCGGAGGGCAATTTTATCCTAAATTTATGTGACAATTTTGGAGCATATAAAAGGCAACTTTAGGCTTATTTTATATATACAATTTTTAGCAGAGAATTTCAGATAGAGAACTGGGAGATATTTTTGGCTTGTAAACACTTTTCTCCATCTCCATTGAGAGAGGGTTTTCAATCCAATCTTTTGGTTAACAAAATGTGTACCTAATTTGACTCTAGAACTTTAGAATCAACTTCAATGGATGGGAATTTGATTTACCCAGCTGGTATATCTTCTCCCCCTTCCATGAGTGGCTAATTTCTCTTTTCTAGGGGTGTATTGATGACGGGTGCTTAGAAAATGTTTATGGGTGTAGCTAATTCGCTTTTATAATTGCTTATCTGATATGGGTCTAGTAATTTCACCATGTTTTAATCTAATAATTTTTGGTTGCAAACATGAATTTACCTTGGCTATATAATTGCTCGAGATAGAATTTTGTTGTGGATGTGCAATTCCTAGTGGGTACTTGGGAATCCACTTAGATTAGAGGTTAGACATAGCTCCAATCGTGGAATCTCCCATTTAAGGGTCCGATCTAGAAATAGGATGACCTCCCCAAGAAAAATGTTGGTTGGTTATTTAGCACACCGAATGATGTTCTAACCAAAATCATTGGATATGTGGATGTTGATCGAGAGATAGCATTCCACACTTATGACCAACGCTACCCGTGTCAATAGGTGAGAATTTAAGTGAATTAGTGATTACCCTATCCTATAGCGAATTCCCCATGGGAAATACACCTCTAGTCATCTAGTTCTTATAGGTATACCTATCTTGACTTTATAGTTTTTTTTTAATTGAGTTAGTAGTGACAACTTTCCCAAGTCTCCCATTTTATTATTTTGGTCTTGTTGAACAATTACTCTCTCTTTGAAATCGCTTCGCACAATCTCTATTTAGTTAAATAAGGTCCCTTGGGTACAAACCCGACATTCGTTGGGTTTATAAATGTGTTCTAACTATGCAATCGTTGTGACCTCCTAGTTGGAGAGCCATGATTTTAGCGTTTATCACCCTTGTTCTTGGGTTACGGCTACAAGCGAAAGATTATTTAGTATGAAGTTGAATTGTTTAGTTTGTTTGCCATTACTAGCTGTTCTTATATTCCTGTGTTTAGTATTTTAATGCTTGGATGCCATTAAGATAAATCTATAATTTTGTTGTGAACTCGGGAGAAGGATCAACAAGATAGAGCGAGGAATATAAGGAGCAAGGCCTCTCTTTTGTAATGTAAAGGGTAGGTTAGCTACTAGGATAGAAATATACCTAGAATGCCTTGTTTGGTTTATAAGGAAAGATATATAAATGTGTTCGGAATAAGATGACACATCCTCGCTCAACGATATAGTTGTGATGCTATTATGGATAGGCAACTAGAGGCTCGAAAGACTATAGTTGTAAAATCAACCCCGAAATCAACAACTAGGTGAACGAACAAGTCGATTCAAGTGAATACTACTTATGATTGCACAATAAAGCTGTAACCCTGGAATTCTCTCTAAACATGGAACCAAAAATCATTATTTATTTGCATTTATTTCTGTTTATTCTAGCGGTATATGAATAATTTGCATCTTACTCTAGTTACCTTCATACTTGTTTATTCTAGCGGTATATGAATAATTTAGAATATTTGTTAAGTCATAAGTCTCTTGGGTACGATATCCGGACTAACCAGTCTATATCACTTGGACGACCATGTATACTTGCATGTGAGTGGGAAGTCGCCTAACAGTCATGTGGGGACTCAAGGGTAATATTACAACACTACAATGAATACTACAAATAATTTAAGAAATAAATGGACCGAAGAGACGGACAAGGTCTGGGGTACCAACCTAGAATAACCAACCCAAGGATACTAATTAATGAAATTATAGCCTAAGTCAACCTTACAAGCCAAAACTGGCCTAAAAGCATAGAAAGAGAGAGAATTGAGATCCCGAACAAAGGTCCAACTAGACCAAAGTCTATTCTCCGAAGCTAACGAAACTGTCAAAATTTGATTCCGAGCGCAATTGCTAAGAATATTTACTGAAGTCAATGATTTCATAAGTTAAAGCTCTAAAATAGGGAAATTACCATAAAGACCAAACAAACTACCCGGGCACCAAACTACCGGTTCCAGCAAGCCATAAATGACTTGGAGCCACTAAAGGCAAGCTCTAACAGTGTAAAGAAGGCAAAAATATGAGAATGACTGGAAGGGTCATTACAATAGCTCTGACTTCTATAGTAATATATGTTGGGGGGTGGGTGTATACTAGTAGTCATGGCTATTGTTTTAAAATTTGAGTCTCTGGAATTGCCTTTATGTCAGCATGATTGCCCCTACTTCAAATATGTGAAAAAGAAGAAAAAATATGAGTTACGAAAATGGTGGTCAGTTTATGGACTTGGATTTGGAAAAGATCGCTCTTATAATTATCATGTTCAATCCTGAATGCAACTTGAGTAGAATGTGATTATTTCCTAACCACCCTATTTTGGTAGCCTGTACCATTGAAGACATGTCTGATTGAATTCTAAACTTCAAACCTTACATACGTTGTATTATTCCACTATTCCAACAATCATTGAAGCTCATATTCATAAAAATCTTCAAATTTGTTGGTAGTTAACAAAAACTATGCATATCACTCCTTCAACCATGTATCTTTAATGTGTTGGACAAACTTTACAATGTGCATTAAACATATGATAGCAAATTTTAAAGTCAATTCTTATTTATTTTGACAAAGACTGACTCAATGAAAAATAGCATAGGAAACAAAGCGAACACAAAAATGAAAAAAATAGTATTTTACAAGAGATGCCCCTTTTGGGGAAGGAAGGGATGAAAGGACTCTTTCAAATGTGGTAGTTAGATCTAATGATTATGACATGTATTTTGAATTATAATGAACCATTTGTCATTATTGAAACTTTTGCGGTGAAATGATAGAAATTAAAAATTTTGGGATATGAATTTGTTTGTGAATGATTATTATTGTGTTTAATAAAGCACAAATTTAAATTAGGTTAAAATAAGTGGGGCTGACCATCTATGTAACACCTCCGAAAAATGAACCAGCTATTGAATTTGGAATCCAATGAGTTTTCTTCATTATTCTGCAACTGTAGGTCACCACGGGCAGAGCCACGGGCGTCGTAGCTCAGACGGCATGTGGGGTGCCCCGTGGAAACCAAATAGTTGGGTTGTGCCAGCTGCCTCAGCCTAACGGGCGGTCACGAGGGGCGTCATAGGTGTGATGTCCTGTGGGACCCCACAATCGAAATGGATAAGCCACTCCTCCCCATCACCCAGTTTCCCCAATGGATTAGGCCACGGGCATCGTGGGTGCAACGACCCGTGGGAGAAAGCCATTGGAATGATCCAGAGCTCTTTTCCCTTGTCCACCTTTCCCTCGACGGGCAACCCCATGGGTTTCACAAGCGCGACGGGCCGTGGGAACTCATCGTCGAAAGGGTCCAGCAGACTTTAACTAAGGTACCCCTGCCCGACGGGCCATCGTGGGCACGATGACCATCGGGTAACCTGTGATGAAGCCCAGTTTCCTGAAATTTTTCAATTAACTCCTAGGGGTATTTTAGTCATTACCCACACTTTTAACTCCTAAATGAGGTCATTTTGACTATTTCAAAGAGGGTTTTCACCCTTATTACCCTAAGTCTCTTCTATATCCATCATTTACCTCCCAAGAAGGGAAAGAACTCTTTCTAGCTCACTGTCTCAAGCTTCAAGCCCAAGTCTCCTAAATCTTTTCTATTCAAGTGGTTTAGCTCCAATCAAGGTATGTGAGTATTCAACAATGGGTTCCTTTCTCCCTTGTGCCTAAAACCCCTAATTTTTACTTTGAATTATGAACTTGTGAAATTAGGGTTTTGATTGATATTGGGGAAAACTTATGGAATCTGTTTCTATGCATCAATTCATGGTTTCTTATGGTTTATCTATGATTTTATTAAGATTCCTTAATTGGTTTCAAAAGCCCATGTATTAAAGTTTGATTCTAGCATGAGTCCATTGAATTGCATGATTTTAAGTGAAAGTTTACATGTTTAGATAACATGTCCTTATGTATTTTATGAAATTGCATGCCCGGTATTGAAGTATGAATTTAGAAAGAAAAAGTATATTTTGAGTTATGGCTATGCACATTCTTTAGATGTATGATTTTGAATTGCATGACATCGGATACATCCTATTGCTTTTCAAAAAGTTTTGATATCAGATATGTCACCAGTTTATAAATAGTTTTGACACCAGATATGTCACCAGTTATGAACAGTTTTGACATCAGATATGTCACCAGTTATGAAAAATTTTGACATCAGATATGTCACCAGTTATGAACAGTTTTGGCATCAGATATGCCCCAGTATTATATGAGCTATATGTATATGTTTTGGGAGTAGTATTTAGTACTGAGTTGGACTGGGTGAGAGTACCCTTAGTCCCAGAGCTACGTTCCCCCGTAGGTTTGCAAGTCCCCTCTATTGGACATCAATTCTTAGTGATTACACCACAATCATGCCTTTATACCCTGGGAAGGTATATTGGTCTATGTCGGTTAGAGAACCACCCACAGAAATAATTTATGCTTCAATAGTGTACTTGACTCTTATTCAGATTTCAGACTTTTGTTTATGAGCATGTTTTGAGCTTATGGTGTTTCACAGAGTCATTTGCATCCAATTTTAATTTTGAAGTATGATTTTGGTTGCTATAGCATACTCGGCATGATTTAAACTATTTATGATATTCATGCATCGCTCACATACTCAGTACATCCTATAGTACTGACGCATATCTTGTGCTGCATCCTTTGATGATGCAGATTCAGGTGTACCTCCTCAGATTCATGGCTAGAGTTTCTCGGCTACTCCCAGACAGTTGTTGGTGAGTCCTCTTAGTTCGAGGACTAGTTATGTTTCTAGCTTTGTTAGATTTTCATTTCCGTACTTCGAGTTAGCTAGGGTCTTATCCTAGCAACTCTTTATGTCTTGAGTAGAGTCTTTTCAAACATAGACAGTATTTGAGTCCTCTTACGGATCTTGTATTCCTATTTTACTTGATTTTACATCTATGTTATTCCGGCTTTATCTATTATGCTTCTTATTATATTTTTTTATGCTTGAGAATGCTATCACAAAGGATTAGCTTGGGATCCTTGTGTTCCTAAGTCCCATGTTATGTCTAGGGGGTAACCTCAGGGCGTGACAAACTTGGTATCAGAGCCTCAGGTTCAAGAGTCCTAGGATGTCTGAAAGCCACATCGAGTAGAGTCTTTTTCATGTGTGTGAAGTGCGCCACACATGTGATAGGTAAGCTATGAGATGTCTATGAGATGTCTTAAAAAAACTTCACTTATTTCATGATCATGTCTTGAGATAGAGCTTAACTCTTATGTTCGTTTAATCCTTATCTTGTATGTTTCAAATTATTCCTCCTCGACGTGCTTTGCCTCCCCAAGCCACTCGGAATGTTGTTCCTCCCATTCTGGTCCCCCATGTCACGAATGAGGAATTCAGGAACACCATCCATTTTATAGCCTAGACTTTGGCCACTCAGGAAAATCAGCAGGCTCCTGCCCTCGTTTATCCTCAAGGTGGGCTAGCGGCCCGAGTTCGTGACTTCGACCGGATGAACCCACCCAAATTCTGGGCTTCGAAAGTGAGTGAGGACCCACTCAACTTTATTAATGAAGTGAAGAAGATCTTTGAAGTTATGCAAGTGGTTGGGGTTGATTTCTTTGAGCTTGCATCCTATCAACTCAAGGATGTAGTTCATATTTGGTTCACGTATTGGAAGGAGCCTAGGGTGAGGGATGCGGTCCCCATGACTTGGGAGTGTTTTGAGAGGGCCTTCCTTGATAGGTTCTTTCCCTGAGGGTTGAGGCAAGAGAAGGTGGAGGAATTTGTGAACTTGAGACAGGGGTCGATGTCAGTTCAAGAGTATAGTCTGAAGTTCACTCAGTTGTCTAGGTATGCTCCCTCCATGGCAGCGAAACCGCATGATCAAATGAGCAAGCTTATGTATGGAGTTTCTGATGCTGTGAAGAAAGAGTGTAGGTCTGCCTTGTTGTTTAGTGACATGAACATTTTAAGACTCATGACTCATGCCCATCAGATCGAGGGTGACAAGCTTAGGGAGATGTCAAGGGAGAACAAAAGAGCTAGATCTGAGGGTTCGGGATTTAGCCATCAGAGGTCCAGAGGTGGACATCGCTCCTTATTCCAGAAGAAATCATCAGGCCCCATTCATTCTTCTGCTAGTGTTCCTACCCAGGCCCAGATGCCTCTTCATGATTAGGGTGGTAAAGTATCTGGTTCGTATTCCTAGTCTCAAGATAGTGTTGCTAAGGGATCTTTCTACCTAGCTTGTGTTAACTATGGTAAGAATCACCCCGATGAGTGTTTGGCTGGTAGAGAGGGTTGATTTGGGTGTGGTCACACTGGGCACCATATCGGAGGTTTCCCTTCATATAGGAAAGGACAAGGAGGTAGGACTCAACCTACCCCAGCAGCTTCAGGAGGTAGACCAGCCAAGCAGGGCGCAACTTCTAGTTCTGGTGGTCAGCGCCAGAACCATCTCTATGCTATGTCCTCCTGCCAGGATCAGTAGTTTCCCCAGATATGGTCACTGGTATGTTTAAAGTCTTCTTTTTCGATGTATATACTTTGTTGGATCCCGGTGCTTCCTTATCTTTTGTGACCCCTTATATAGCATGCAAATTTGAAGTACATCCTGAATTGCTTTAAAACCCTTTTGTGCTTCTACTCCTGTTGGTGAGTTAGTCTTAGCCAAAAGAATCTATCGAGATTGCCCTATCTCAGTCCTTCATAGAGTCACTTCAGCGGATCTAGTAGAGTTGGAGATGACTGATTTTGATATTATTATTGGTATGGATTGGTTGTATGCATGTTATGCTTCTGTCGATTGTCATACTCGGGTTGTCAGTTTCAAGTTTTCTAATGAACCCGTTTTAGAATGGCAAGGTAGCCCCCCTTCCTCGAAAGGTCATTTCATAGCTTATCTTAAGGCTAGGAAGATGATTTCAAAGGGGTATGTTTATCACATAGTGCGGGTTATAGACACGGAGTCTAAAACCCCATCCCTTTGGTCTGTTCCTATTGTGAATGAATTCCCAGAAGTGTTTCCCGATGATTTGCACAGAGTCCCTCCCGAGCGGGAGATAGACTTTGGGATACATCTTCTCCCACATACGAATCCTATCTCTATTCCTCCCTATAGAATAGCTCCCGCGGAATTTAAAGAATTGAAAGATCAGTTGAAGTATTTTCTTGATAAAGGTTTCATCAGGCCTAGCATTTCTGTATGGGGTGCCCCAGTTTTGTTTGTTCGAAAGAAGGATGGTTCTCTTAGAATGTGTATTGATTATCGTCAGTTGAACAAGGTCACAATCAAGAATAAGTATCCCATTGGATTGATGACTTGTTTGATCAGTTTCAGGGTGCTAGATTCTTCTCCAAAATCGACCTTAGATCTGGTTATCATCAGCTTTGTGTTAGAGAGTGTGATATCCCAAATACAACCTTCAAAACTCGTTATGGTCATTATGAATTTATTGTGATGTCTTTTGGTCTAACAAATGCTCCTGCAGCTTTTATGGATTTGATGAACCGTGTGTTCAAGCAGTATTTGGATATGTTTGGGATTGTTTTCATTGATGATATCCTCATCTACTATCGGAGTGAGGGGGGCATGCAGACCACTTGAGAGTTGTGTTGCAAACTCTCAAGGATAGACAGTTGTTTGCTAAGTTTAGCAAGTGTGAGTTTTGGATGTAGTTTGTTGCTTTTCTGGGTCATATTGTGACTAAAGATGGTATTCGGGTGGATTCTCAAAAGATAGAGGCAGTAAAGAACTGGCCTAGACCTACTTCACCTTCGGATATTAGGAGCTTTTTGGGTTTGGCTAGTTACTACAGAAGGTTTGTGGAAGGATTTTCTTCCATTGCTGCCCCTTTGACGCGATTGACTCAGAAGAAGGTAAAATTTTAGTGGTCCAACTTGTGTGAGAAGAACTTTTAGGAATTGAAGACTAGATTGACCACAGCTCCAATGTTAGCTCTACCCGAGGGCCTACATGACTTTGTTGTGTATTGTGATGCTTCTAGGATTGGTTTGGGTTGTGTTTTGATGCAACGTGGTAATATGATTGCTTATGCTTTGAGACATCTTAAGACTCATGAGAAGAACTATCGTACTTATGATCTTGAGTTGGCAGCCGTGGTCTTTGCTTTGAAGATTTGGAGACACTACTTGTATGGTGTGAATGTGGGTGTATTCACTGATCATACTAGTCTTCAATATGTGTTCACTCAAAAAAAATTGAACTTGCGATAAAAAAGATGGCTTGAGCTTCTTAAGGATTATGATATGAGTGTATTTTACCATCCGGGTAAGGCCAATGTCGTGGCGGATGCTTTGAGTAGATTGTCCATAGGAATTGTGTCTTCCGTTGATGATGGGAAAAATGAATTGGTTAAGGAGGTTCATAGGCTAGCTCGCTTGGGAGTTTGCCATATGGACTTGACAGAAGGTGGTGTAATTGTATAAAATGGTGTTGAATCATCTTTGGTAGATGAGGTGAAGGCAAAGCAAGACGAGGATCCCATTCTACTTCAGCTTAAGGGTGCAGTTCATTAGCAGCGGGTGGAGGTTTTCTCCCGGGGGGGACTGGTGTCCTTCGTTAACAGGGTCGCTTATGTGTGCCAGATGTAGATGGGTTGAGACAACAGATTCTGACTGAGGCTCATAGTTCTAGATATTCCATTCATCCGAGTGCTACTAAGATGTACCGTGATCTACGGGAAGTCTTTTGGTGGAATGGTATGAAGAGGGACATAGCTAGGTTTGTGGCTAAGTGTCCCAACTGCCATCAAGTAAAGATGGAGCATCAAAGGTCGGGTCACATGATTCAAGATATTGACCTTTCCACTTGGAAATGGGAAGCAATCAATATGGACTTTATTAATTGTTTGCCTCGTACTCGAAGGCAACATGATCCATTTGGGTGATTGTCGACCAGATGACCAAGTCATCCCACTTCTTGGCTGTTCATACTACTGATTTAGCATATGAATATGCCAGACTCTTATCCGGGAGATAGTTCAATTGCATGGTGTTTCTTTGTCCATCATTTCTGATAGAGGTCCTCAGTTTACATCTCAATTTTTGGAGATCATTTCAGAAAGGTCTTGGTACTCAAGTAAAGCTTAGCATAGCTTTTCACCCTCAGACAGATGGTCAGGCAGAGTGCACTATTTAGACTTTAGAGGATATGTTGAGAGAGTGTGTGATTGACTTCAAGGGTAATTGGGATGATCACTTACCTCTTATCGAGTTTGCCTACAACAACTGCTTTAACTCTAGCATCCAGATGGCTCCATATGAGGCACTTTATGGCCGGAAGTGCAGATCTCTTATTGGTTGGTTTGAGGTAGGTGAGGCAGTATTGATCGGTCTGGATTTGGTTTATGAGACTATGGAGGAGGTTTAGCTTATTAGGGAAAGGTTGAAGACCGCTCAGAGTCGACAGAAATATTATGCGAATTTTAGGAGAAGGGAGTTGGAATTTGAGGTTGAGGATTGGGTTTTCGATAAGGTGTCACCCATGAAGGGTGAGATGAGATTTGGCAAGAAAGGAAAGCTTAGTCCCTATTTTGTAGGTCCTTATCAAATTCTGAGGAAGGTTGGTAAGGTTGCTTATGAGTTGGATTTACCGTCAGGGTTAGAGGTGGTTCACCCTGTTTTCCATGTTTCCTTGTTGAAGAAGTGTATTGGTGATCCGAGCTTGATTGTACCTTTGGAGGATGTGGGTGTGAAGGATAGTCTAACCTATAAGGAGGTACCGATGGAGATCTTTGATCGTCAGATTCGGAGGTTGAGGAACAAGGAAGTAACTTCGGTAAAGGTTCTTTGGAGAAATCAGCTTGTTGAAGGAGCTACTTGGGAAGCGGAAGAGGCCATGAAGGCTAAATATCCTCATTTCTTTCCTTCTGATTTAGTTTCAGCTTAAGGTACTAGTTTCCTCCTTCGTATGTCCCTCCGATTCTATCCTATCAGTTCCTCTCATGATTCTAACATGCATCCATGTTTTACAAAGTTATTTTATCATGTTTTCAAGTTGAAAGGTTCAGTTTCTATGTTTAATCTTTGATTTCCATGTTCTGTTGCTTGTTGGGATGTTTTCTCTTCAGTTTTCCCTTGATTAGTCTTTATTCGAGGACAAATGATCCCAAGGGGGAGATATTGTAACACCTCGAAAAATTAAACCAGCTATTGAATCCTAAATCCAATGAGTTTTCTTCATTTTTCTGCAACTATAGGTCACCACGGGCAGAGCCACGGGCGTTGTAGCTCTGACGGCCCGTGGGGTGCCCCATGGGAATCTAACAGTTAGTTTGTGCCAACTTTCTCAGCCCGACGGGCATCGCAGGTGCGATGGACCGTGTGAGCAAGCCATCAGAATGATCCAGAGCTCCTTTCCCTTGTCCACCTTTGCCTCGACAGGCGACCCCATGTGCATTGCAAGCGCGATGGGGCGTGGGAGCTCATTGTCGAAAGGGTCCAGTAGACCTCAACCAAGGTACCTCTGCCTGATGCCTTGGCGGACGGGCCGTCATGGGAACGATACCCATCGGGTAACCTGTGAGGCGGCCCTGTTTCCTAAAAAATTTCATTTAAGTCCTAGGGGTATTTTAGTCACTACCCACCCTTTTAACTACTAAGTAAGGTCATTTTGACTATTTCAAGGAGGGTTTTCACCCTTATTATCCTAAGTCTCTTCTAAATCCTTCATTCACCTCCCAAGAAGGGAAATAACTCTGTCTAGCTCAAGGTCTCAATCTTCAAATCCAAGTCTCCTAAAACTCTTCTATTCAAGTGGGTTAGCTCCATTCAAGGTATGTGGGTATTCAACAATGGGTTCCTTTCACCCTTGTGCCCAAAACCCCCAATTCTTACTTTGAATTATGAACTTGTGAAATTAGGGTTTTGATTAAAATTGGGGAAAACTTATGGAATCAGTTTCTATGCATCAATTCATAGTTTCTTATGGTTTATCTATGATTTTATTAAGATTCCTTAATTGGTTTCAAAGGCCCATGTATTAAAGTTTGATTCTAGCATGATTCCATTGAATTGCTTGATTTTAAGTGAAAGTTTACATGTTTAGATAACATGTCCTTATGTATTTTATGAAATTGCATGCCCATCTATTCAAGTATGAATTTAGAAAGGAAAAGTATTTTTTGAGTTATGGCTATGTACTTTCTTTAGATGTATGATTTTGAATTGCATGACATCGGATACGTCCTATTGCTTTTCAAATAGTTTTGATATCAGATATGCCACCAGTTTATAAATAGTTTTGACACCAGTTATGTCACCAGTTCTGAACAATTTTGACACCAGATATGTCACCAGTTATGAACAGTTTTGACATCAAATATGTCACCAGTTATGAAAAGTTTTGGCATCAGATATGCCCCAGTATTATATGATCTATATGTATATGTTTGGGTGTAGTATTTAGCACTGAGTTGGACTGGGTGAGAGTACCCTTAGTACCAGGACTACGTGCCCCCATAGGTTTGCAAGTCCCCTCTGCTGGACATCAATTTTTAGTGGTCACACCACAATCATGCCTTTATACCGTGGCAAGGTATATTGGGTTCTCTCGATGGGGCGTATACATCGGATTCCATGTAGCTCACATGGTCTATGTCGGTTAGAGAACCTCTCACAGAAACAACTTATCCTTTAATAGTGTACTTGACTCTTATTCAGATTTCAGACTCTTGTTTATGATCATGTTTTCAGCTTATGGTGTTTCACAGAGTCATTTGCATATAGTTTTACTTTTAAAGTATGGTTTCGATTGCTAAATCATACTCTGCATATTTAAAAATACTCATCATGTTCGTGCCTCACTCACATACTCGGTACATCCTATGACGCATATCTTGCGCTGCATCCTTTAATGATGCAGATTCAGGTGTACCTCCTCAGATTTGTGGCTAGAGTTTCCCGGCCACTCCCAGACAGATGTTGGTTAGTCCTCTTAGGTTGAGGACTAGTTATTTTTCTAGCTTTGTTAGCTTTTTATTTCCGTACTTCGAGTTAGCTAGGGTCTTTTCCTAGCAACTTTTTATGTCATGAGTAGAGGATTTTCAGACATAGACAATATTTGAGTCCTCTTACGGATCTTGTATTCCTATTTGACTTGATTCTACATGTTTGTTATTCCGGCTTTATCTATTATGCTTCCGCTTATCTTTTGTTATGCTTGAGAATGCTATGACCAAGGGTTTTCTTAGGATCCTTGTGGTACTAAGTACCGTGTTATGTCTAGGGGGTAACCTCGGGGCATGACAATCTAGGTCTACCATAATTATCCTATTCCTGCTACAGTGAGCTTGCCACACTTAGGTGATAATCGCTTACTGATGTTCAAAAGAACTATCTCAAAGAAGCTGGTAACGATCGCCAAGAAAAATAATTTAGTAACCTAATGGGATATCGATGTCATATCCACGGAGAATGGGATGGTAATTCGCCAATAAATTGTTGACTGTCAATCACCAAAGCAAGAAAGAGTTTGAACAAACAAAAGTAAAAATTAGGGGAAAAAGTTTGGGAATTATCGAATCGCAATTTCAATAAGAGAACGACGTAAACACAACTTGAGTAATCAAGAGAAGGAAGACTAAGGTTACATTTCCGATGGGGTTCTACAATGGGATAGGGATTTGATTAATCATGCAAACTTTTGATTAAAGGTATGGGTAGCTTAGTTTGAGCTATATTTGGTAGTCTTTCAACCCTCTAAACATATATACTATGGACTTTGTTCAAGCCCCATAGCTTTACCTTAAACAAATCAATTAATACTTGGTTGAATCAAACTATCTCTAGATTTGATTATTAGATGGAAATTTTCATCAATCAAACTATTTCTAGCCTTAATCTATAGTGAAAATACCAAATCCCCACTATTGAATTCTTACCCAATTTATAAAGTCCTTCTTCAAGTAAGAACAAAATTAGAAGGCTAAATCAATGTTTGCAACCATCAATTTTATAATTAAAATATGAAAAATTCAATAGACCCATACTATATAATCAATTATGAACACAATTAATCAATACCTATTCCCAAATTCAAAAACCCATCATGCACATACCCCTAGAATAGATTTTAGCTGCTCATATTAACGGAACAAGAAAAGATACCAAATGGGTTTCCCAAAATTCCATTCATATTATAAGCTAAGTTCAAATTCCAAGCTCAAAATTCCTTACGAATGGTGTTTTTCAATGAGGAAGAAGAAGAGAAAAGTGTACTCTCTACGCTATCTTCCTTGGGAAAGTAAAATCTGAATAATAATCAAGCTACAAATCCCAAAAAGGATTTTAGAACCTTCCCATATATGTCATACACATTTGGACAAAATTGCCCTTCGGGGCATGTGCGAGGGAAGTGCAAAGGCACCTGCGATCGCCCCTTGAGGTTTGCCGATCGTAGGTGGCCATTGTCGCAGGCAGTAACTTCGAGAAATATGTGAGTCAGGTGCGAGAGGATGGGCGATTGCCCTTGGAAAAGTGTGGCTCACATGTGAGTGACTGCTCAGGCAGTTTCTAAACCTCCATGTGTGATGACACCTACAAAACGCAGGTGCCTCTTTGCAGCTCGCACATCACTTTGCTTCCTTTGGCCGATTCTTCCTCTTCTGATCAGCTTCGTACGTTAACTCCACTTCAAGCTCTTTGGGTTCAAATCCTTCAGTTTTTCTATTTGACTAAGAGTTCCTACATTTATGTCAATAAAGGCAATAAGTACCTCTAATTCTCATCAAAACATGGCAATAATTCATGAATAATGGCTCAATAAGTTGGTAGATTCCCAACATATCAAACCCCCCAACTTGAACTATTGCTTGTCCTCAAGAATGACACCTATAAGGTAAGGATTGAAACCCGTTCTCAAAACACAATGGATATACACAAGGTTATATCGACTCAAAAACTTAAGGAACTAATAAACAAAAGACTCAAAACAAAAAGACTCAACTACGATGCTCATCTCAATTGGTGTCACCATACTCCGAAGGAAAGTTCTCATTTCAAAATTCTTATCAAAAGTATTCATTTTTTCATTCAAAAAAGGGGATTTTCCATTCAAAATAAGATCATCAAGCTTCTTAAGTCATTAGCATTCACCTTCATGGTTTGCCTCGAGATTCTCCATTCAACTTGTCTCAATTCATTTCTCTCAATTGAAATAAAGATTTCATTATTCGATTCAAGTGCATGATGCCACTCACCACAAGAGAGAATCCCACTCACACTCACACAATTCAAATTAGAGGGATTATAAGAGAACACAAAGACTCTCACTCTCTCAAAGAAGTTTGAGTGCACACGTATTTAACCATAAGCTTGACCTTCATGTAATTCACCACTAATGTAGACATACCAAGCTCGAAATCACTAAGGACTTGCGGGCAACAATGTCAGCTAGGGTTAAGGTAAGAATTTCATTTGACTTAAGTGACTAAACCTCCCTAATGCTATTTTATAATTATTCGATACACCACTCACAATTTTTTAACATTATCTTGACCTTATTTCTCCCTCTCACAACCCAAATCTCCCTTCAACTTAATCATTCAACGCCCTTTTGTTACACTAACTTGGTAGCACCAATTTCATCCTTTCTTTTCATTAGACATTTTGAAGCGAATTTTTATCTTAAGCATAAGGTGCTACCTTGCATTAAAACACAACCTTTTTCTTTCCCATATTTTGTACATACACCTCCCAAACTTAGGATTTTGCCTATGTCAACATTTCAATTCCCCCCTCTCAAACTTAGGCTTTTAATCTACATTTTACTTTCTAGATATTAGGAAGGATGTGTACAAAGATAGTGAATCCAATAAGGGTTAAGATATCTAACAAGGTGCCAAAGAAAAGTCACAAGCTCAAAGGGGCTTACTAGGATCAAGGATAAGGGAAGTCAATTTGGGTGAAGTGGCTACTCAAAAAGGGTCTAAGGTCATCTTCCAAGATCGGTATCATCTAGGATTTCACCTCGAATCACATTTGGAGAAAGTTCTAGACAATACACATACACAAGAACTAAGTAAGACCTTGCCACACTAGGCATCACAACACAAGAATTTTTACAACTAGTCTCAAAACTTAGTTGGGACAAATTACTTTTGACAAGATATTCCGAGTTCAACACAATCCTTTGTGAATCAATCAAGCCAAATGGAGAATACGCAAATCATGACACGAGAATGCTTTAGCGAAAATCATTTCCCCTATTTCCTTCGATTTGCAAAATTTCTTGCCAAGAATTTTTTTGGTGGGACCATTTTGAGACAAGCAACACAAAAACTCAATTAAAAACTAAAACTTGGCATTTTCCCTTAAAAATGTTGCCTCTCCATCATCACAGGGAAACACCAACCCGGTTCGACACAAAAATAAACAAACAAAAACATTTGCTACTTAGGAAAGAACCGTAGTATGAAGAAAATTCATGGAGTTTATTTGACTAATCTACTATTAACAAGGTGAATATGAGTTATATGCTCATAGAACAATGAGAACAAGGCCTGGCATAGGCGCTAAGCGCATTTTCAAAGCTCGAGTAGTAAAACAATAGAGCGTGTAGGACTAACCCGTCATTCACATTCAAAACATCATGAAAAATTAAGCCCGACAAGGGAACATTAAACATACAAAAGTAATGGCCCGATGTGGGAAATATGAACAACCATCCAAAATATGCCTGACCAGGGCTAAATTGTCTAAACATAAAAAAGGGGGCCCGACAAGGGCAATAAAATAGAATCTCAAAGCCTGACAAGGGAAATAATCACAAATCATCAAATAAATGCACCTCCTCTACTTAAAATGAAGAATTGCCCTCAATACGTAAGCACAAAATAAGTAGAGGATAAATGCAAAGACTCCATGTACTGGCTACTCCTCCCCCTCATCCTTTGCTACCTCCGAACTGGTGCCTGCTCCCCCTGGTGAGACTGCGATGTATGCTAAGACTCATATAATGCCTTCTAAAGACCTGTATCCTCTACATCATTAAGCTCCTCGTCATCTCTGCCCGAGGCAGCAAACAAATCATCCACGGGGACAGGACTGGGGTGGGGTGCAGCCATGGCAACCTTAAAAGCACTCAAATCGGCATCACAACATTAGTGCCTTTCCCTTAGCCTTGTCCATGTCCTTCCTAATGGCAGTCACAACATTCTCAACCACCTCCACCCTCTTGCACAAATTGGACACACTATTCATCACCTCTTTTATAGCATTTGCACCGCTCTCTAAATCATGCCTGCAACTTCTAGTCTAGTATCGTCAAATAGTTATCATAAGAGTAGGTCATAATGACCAACTTTTGGAAGCCAATTGGTGTTGAGGCTAAGGGAGAAGGTGAAGGCCTAGGAGGGGCATCATCCGATGGATTTCCCAACTCTACAGGAGTAGAAGCATTAGAATCAGATCTAGTAGAAGAGTAGGCAGTGGGCTCAAAATCAGTCTCTGGAATTTCCACACCAGCAAAGGTCTATATCTTGTGCTTTTTCAGTTTAGGAGCATCAGCGTCCTTCTTTTTTTTCTATGTCAAGCACTCCAGTAGAAGGGATGGATCTATCAAAGGAAAAAAAGTGTATCCCAGCCCGAGCACACAACTTGCTAATAAGCACAGGGTAAGGGAATGAAGCACCAGGCTGATATGCTTTACTCTTAATCACCACTGCTGTAATCTTACCAAAATTCACATGATCCCCTGCCATGATGGAGGCTACTAGAATGGCTCCTTCCTGTGTAACATTTCAATCATTTTTAGAAGGTAAGAAATAGGAGCAGACAAAATCATACCATAGGTGCACCACAAAATGATGACTTTATCATGGAATGATGCCCCCCATAGTTGCCCAAAGAGGTGCTTCAGGAGCAATGATGGAGGTATCCCAGCCTAGTGTCTTCTCCTTTGGATGTACCTTAGCCCAATATTTTGGCTTTTGGTCAATAAGGGTAGCCAAGTAGATGGAATTGATATCAACCAGAGTGATTCGAACTTCTTTACCTCGGACTAGCACCGATCCAAACAAGGCAAATCATCAACATTTCCTGTGTATTTCATAGAGTCCTGCCTATCTTGGTAAGAGGCATAAAATTCGTGTACCACCTCGGGGTAGTATCCTGTAGGCATATCCAAGAAGGGGAACCACTGAAGAGTAGTGAATTAGTGGTGGAAGTTGGGTAGATCATCCCCGATGACTGCAAGGTTGAAGCTACATTCTGGAGTGAAGGACCTCTTAGGTTTCTCTTTGTCGCCCTCTACCCCAAAGAGGATCCTCTTTTCCTCAGTATTCTATAAGAGGAGGTATTGGGGAAGCAGCAAGAGTTTTCATTTTCCCTTTGGGCTTATTGGTGGAGGTGGGAGGAGGTATGGGCCTTCTTGAACTTTAGCCAGAGTTGCCCTTGCTAGAAGACATTGTCTACACAAGGAGGTTGTAAGAACTCAAAAGAATAACAATTATTTTTGTATTTTTGCAATAATGTTGAAGAGAATGCTACAAGAAATTAATGAAGTAAAACAAAATTTGAATGCTTGAAAGAAGAAAAAGGCAACAGGTGAACTATCAGCATGTGTGAGTCACATGTGAGTTGCAAGTTATGACTTGCGCTTCACAAGTGAGTTGGTAGAAAACCTAGGAAGAACAGATGTAAAGGGAAAATGCATATGTGAATTTCCTTAGCCATTTTGTGCGTCGCATGTGCCTTTGCCCTTATAGGCAGTAGGCTAGCAATGTTTGCACAGACATGTGATGCCTCATGCATTTCGCAGGTGAAGACCTGCATGTCGCATATATAAAGCATATAGAAATAGTGAGAATTTTTCAACTCTTTGTTTTCATGTGCATTGCATATGCGATTCACAGGACAATACCCGTGAAATGTAAGTGTGAACAACGTGATGAGAATATAATTCAATAGGCCTAAGGCATAATAAGCACTAATTGACCAATATTCAAGATATCCGGGTACTCAGACTTTCCCAAAAAACATCACACACTCACAAGACCCAAACATTATAAGAGATATGCTTAACAACTTCCCTTAAGAAGGACGTTACCCCATCTATCATCGGGAACATCAAGAATTCGTGAAAATAATTCAAGCATATTCAATCGCAAAATGAGTTCACTCCCTTCAACCAAAGCGCTCACCAAACAATTTTGATCATTAAAATAGCACAAGGGCTCAATGATAGACATTATTTCAGCCCACCTAACAATATTCAAACAAAACTTGCAAGGTGATGATTTGCCCTTAAAAATAACATCACCCAATCTATCATCGGAACAAACCATGTATTATATCAAGTAGGTTACTAAAACTTCACCCAATAACTAGAAATCACGGGATAGAGTTTATCACCGATTTCATGCATCATTCTATAAATATTATCTACCAAGATTTTTTCAAGTAAAAACAACAATATTCCCCAAAATTGGGGTCACAAAAATCAGATCTCAACCACAACTCAATATGGTAGAATAAACTAGCATGCTTCATAAATAGTGTTCCCAACTGACTTAAAAATAAGGATTTAATATTGGAAAACTTACCACAAGTGAGGAAGAATGATTTAAAAGCAAAAACTTGAAGAGGGAGGTACGACAGTAGTGTAGCTCTGGTGGTGGTGTAGTGGTGAGGGGGAAAGTGATTGAGGATAAAGTTTGGAAGATTTAGGGAGTATTGGTTTAGAGTAATGGAGGTTTTTGTGAGAGTTGTGGGAGAAAATGAGTTAAAGGTGCTAGTTTAAAGGGAGAAAGGAGAAGAAAGGATACGGTCAAAGTCCTAGTTGGGTCATTCAACGGGTAGGTCAAACAAATTTCAAACATACCTGCACTTGCATCACAACATGCAATTTGCACATGGTCATGTGTGTTTCGCATGTAACTCTGCAAGTGATGATTTTTGGACAAATTATTGCCAGGTTTCTGGTTAGACATGCGATGGATGTGAAACACGTAAACCTGAAGGGGCATTTTTCCCTCTGCTCGCATATTCCGTTCAATTTTAGACTTTTCTCTTTAGTACACTACTAGCAAGGGTTATGCCTCCTGCAGCCGCAAAGTTCAATGTACAAAATGCATGTTGCTGCGCACATGCCTTTCGAAGCTTTTCTTCCACTTAGCCATATTTCAATCTCCATGCATTCCTAAAATACACCATAAACAACAAAAATTAAAGTAAATAAACTAAAAACACTTGGGTTACCTCCAAAGAAGATCTTGATTTCACATTGCGGCATGACGATAGTACCTCAAGGATCAATCATAGCTTGAGGCCATGCCAAGATGATTGACATGATCCCAACCAAAGTGTCAGAAGTACTTTTTCAGGATCTTCATTGACTCTTCCTTTTGCAAAGTTCCCAATATGCGAGATAGGGATAATTTAATGGTATCGCTAGGGTCCAAGTGCATTCCCACCAAATTTGGTGGCTTATCCATTTCCAATCTCTTGGGGTCCTTCTTCTCACCATCATTGTAGATAACCAGCTGATTGTTTGGTGGTTTATCTACATTATTATATCCCCATGAACCTTCAACTAGCTCGTCCATGGTGGCCATTATAGAAACCACCCTACACTTATCCGGAGGTTTTATTGTTTGACAAATTTTTAATGTGACCTCCTCGCTTCACACACAAACCTTATGTTCTCCCAACTCAACTTCGACTAAGGCTCTCCTCATAGCTAAAAATGGACGTCCTAGGATAATAGGCACTTCAAGATCAATGTCATAATCTAAAACCACAAAATCAATTGGCAAGATGAACTTATCTACCTTCACCAATACATCAAATAATATTCCCACCGGATGTTTTATTGAATCGCCAGCCATTAGTAACCTCATCGGTGTGGGTTTAGGAGGACCTAGACCCAAATTTCTTAAAATCACAAGGGGCATCAAGTTGATACTTGCATCGAGGTCACATAAGGCTTTCTTGAACAAGAAAATACCAATGGTACATGGGATAGTGAAAGCTCTCATAGCCTCCCGCTTGGGAGCGATGTTACTCGTCATCACAACATTACAACTATGGGATAGTTCAGTCATCCCCATATCAATTACCTATTTTTTCTTCAGCAATTGTTTCATAAACTTGGCATAGCCCGGCATTTGCATAAAAGTGTCAACCAAAGGAATATTGATAGATAGTTTACTGAACATGTCTACAAACTTATTGAATTTATTATCTTCCTTCTTTTTAATCAACCTATATAGATATGGAGGAGGACCTTTAGGTAACAACCTTAGCACACTTGGAGTGTCCTCCTCTATCTCGATGGCAATTTGAGAAGGCAAATCAACTTCATCCTTCTCATCATGTGGGCTATCATCATCAACAATTACATTGGGTGCATGAAGCTTCACCCCAACATTTGGACCTACATCACCATCTTGTCAATCATGACTTCTTGTGCAATCTTTTCATTCATATCAACCACGACTTCATTAATCGATTTTCTCACCCCATCTAAACTTTTTCCACTTCTAGTAACAATTGCCATTACATGGCCATCATTCTTCGAGTTTGCAAGAGTGTCAATAGGAAGAGTACCCTTTAAATGAGGGTTCATTTGAGGAGAGAGGTGGTTTATTTGAGACTCCAAATGCTTGATGCCGAATACGAGTTCACGGTTTGATAAAGAGTAGATACATCACTCTTTAAATATTTTATCCTGTTATCCATAGTTTCCACTTTTTGTAGTACTCTTGATAACATATCCTCAATTTTAGAGTTGGCTAGGTCACCTACACTTTGTTGGGCTAGCAAAGAGTCGGTCTTGTATGGGGGAACATAAGGATTGGTGCTATGGTGATCATATCAATCACCTTCTCTTTCACAATCTCTCTATTGTCCTTCTCGATCTTAACCTTGCTCTTTATCTCTCTATTATGTACCTTTATCTCAGTTCCAACCTTAATTTTCCTCCCAGGATTGCCAATTATCTTAATTTCCTGGGTGAGAAACTACCGTTAGAAAGCATGCCTCTTTATCCACCAGAGAGTGATCACTCTCATCATGACTCTTCGAAACATTAGCCCTCATAGCATGTACACTCTTAGTACCAGCTCCCATCATATGTTTTGCCAAAAAATCAATTTGGGTCATCATTTTAGCCATGGTCTCATCTCTCTCTTCCTCTTTTTTCCTCATCTCATTAGTCATTATAGAGAAAGTAACACCAGATGACACTTCAACATCTCTTGTATGCCATGTCCTATTAGTTTTTGTCATCCAATCAAGAAGAGAAGCAACAAGACCATAAGCTTGGTCCATAATAGATCCTCCCACAATGTTATTAGCTACCGATTTGTTCACAGAGTCTAGTGCTCTATAGAATCTTTGAAGGAGAAAATTTTCCAAAAACTATAGTTTGGACATAACAATAGCTTCTTCTTGAATATCAGCCATACCTCATACAATGGCTCATCTGACAATTGCCAAAAATTTGTAATCTCATCATGCAATTGCATCATACGAGAGGATGCAAAAAGTCTAGTCAAGAAGGCCTCAACCAATCCATTCCAAGTAGTAATATACTCCTCCAGAAGCTCCTCAAGCCATGTGGTTACTTCCCCCATAAGAGAGAATGGGAACAACTGAATTCAGATTGATTTCTGAGTTATATTTTGAATGTTGAAGGGCTGGCATATTTTGACAAAATTCTGAATGTGTCAATTTGCATCTTTGAAGGATAGCCCCCCAAATATCCCTTTCATCTGAATCAGTCAACATAGTTCTAGTCATATGGAAGATCGCATTTCCAATGGTTGGAGTGAGTCGAATGGCACCCACAGCACCATGAGCAATTAGCCCATCCTTCCATCCATAAATCCCTCCACGCTTTCTTGATCCCATGCATGACTCATATTTACCTACTTACAACAACAAAAACAACAAAAACGTAACAAAGAACAAATTCTCAACAAAAGTGAATCATAAGAAAATAAAATGGCAAATCAAAAACCATTCCCCAACAATGGCTACATTTTTGGTGATGTTCAAAAGCACTCTCCCAAAGAAGGTGGTAAAAATCTCTAAGCAAAATAAGTGAGTAACCCAATATGATATCGAGTTTAAATCATAGAGAATGGGATGATGATTCACCAATAAATTGTTGAACGTCAATCACCAAAGCAAGCAAGAGTTTGAACAAACAAAAGTAAAAATTGGGAAAAAAGGTTTGGAAATTATCGAATTGCAATTTCAACAAGAGAACGATGTAAACACAACTTGAGTAATCAAGAGAAGGAAGACTAGACATATGCTTTCGATGGGGTTCTACAATGCGATAGGGGTTCTACAATATAAACTTTTGAATAAAGGTATAGGTAGCTTGGTTCAAGCTATATTTGGTGGTCTTTTAACCCTCCAAACAAATGTACTATGGAATTTGTTCAAGCCACATAGCTTTATCTTAAACCAACCAATTAATACTTGGGTGAATCAAAGTATCTCTAGATATGATACATAGATGGGAATTTCCTTTAATCAAACTATTTCCAGCCTTAATCTATCGTGGAAATCCCAAATCCCCATTATTTAGTTCTTAACCAATTTATGAACTCTTTCTTCAAGCAAGAACAAAATTATAAAGCTAAATTAATGTTTGCAACCATCAATTTTATAGTTAAAACATAAAGAATTCAATAGACTCATACTATATAATCAATTATAAGCACAATTAATCAGTACCTATTCCCAAATTAAAACACCCATCATGAAAATACCCCTAAAATAGAATTTACATGCTCATATTTAAAGAACAAAAGAAGATACCAAATGGGTTTTCTAAAATTCCATCCATATTGTAAGTTAAGTTCAAATTCCAAGCTCAAAATTCCTTTCAAATGGTGTTTTTCAATGAGGAAGAAGAAGAGAAAAGTGTAATCTTTATGCTAGGTTCCTAGGGAAAGTAAAATCTAAATAATAATCAAGGTACAGATCCCAAAAAGGGTTTTAGAACCTTTCCAAATACGTCACACACAATCGGATCAAATTTCCCTTCCAGGCATGTGCGAAGGTACCTACGATTGCCCCTTGAGGTTTGTAGATTGCAAGTGCCCATTTTCTTAGGTAGTAACTTCCTGAAATGTGCTAGTCAGGTTCAAGAGGATGGGTGATTGCCCTTGGCAAAGTACAGCTCACATTTGAGTGACTTATGATAAGTCGGTAATCTACCACTTATTGAGCCTTTATCCATGAATTATTGCTATGTTTTGAATAGATTTAGAGGTTCTTATGGCATTTATTTATGTCTATAAAAGTACTTGTGATCAAAGATAGAAAACAAGGAAATGGATCAAAAAAGAGCTTAAAAGAAGTGAAGTGTGAAGTAATCAAAAAGAGACAAGGAATCTTCCCAAAAATGTGGTGCTTGTGCGACACGCACAAGCCATGCTGCGTTCTGCACCTCCCACCGTATGAAGCTTAGGATTTCCTAAAGGATCTATCATAGGGTAAGGTCATCGTGCAACACATACAACCCATGGTGCAAACCGCACCCACTTCGCATGATGCCTCCCAAGTCGGCTGATTCACTAGTTTAATTAAAGATGGTGTGCGATGCGCACATCACGATATGGGAATTGCACATCGCATCACACACCACCCAAAGGGCAATTTTTTGTCCTGAATTTTAGTGACGTTTTGGGAAAGTATAAAAGGACAATTTAGGCACAATTGTAAAAAGAATCTTCAGTCCTGAATATTTTGAAGAGCTTTTTACTTTGAGAACAAGTTTTCCTCTCCAAGAAGAAGAGGGTTTCAATCTATTCTCTCTTCAAAACCTTATTTAACCATTTGTGTACTCAAATTGAGCCTAGAACTTGAGATTATGCTTGAATGAAGAGGATTGTGAATTACCCATTTGGTATATCTCTCTCCTTTATTATGAGTGACTAATTTCATTTATTTAGGGATGTGTTGATAATGGGTGCTTCACAAATGGGTGTGGGTGTTGTTAATTCTCGTTTATAATTGCTTATTTGAAATGGGTCTAGTAATTTCACCAAGTTTTAATCCTAAAATTGGTGGTTGCAAACGTTAATTTTCATTACTTGACTATGCTATTGCTTGAAAGAGAATTTCATGGTTTCAGATGTGAGATTACTAGTGGGAACTTTGGGAATCCATACAGATTTGAGGCTAGAAATAGCTCATATCGACGAAATCACCCACTTAAGGGTCTAAGCTAGAGACAATATGACCTCCCCAAGCTAGATATTGGTTTCTTATTGATTTAACCGATAATGCTCAAACTGGGATCATCAGATTTATGATTATTGATCGAGAGATAAATAATCATACTCATGACCAATGCTACTTGTGTCAATAAGCGAGAATAAGTATGAATTGTTAATCACCCTATCCCACATTAAAGCCCAAATAGATTCACATCCCTAGTCACCTACTTAATTTGGTACACCCGCTTTACTCATTTGCTTTAATTTGAATAGTGATTGTAGTGAAAAAATCCCTATTCCCCCAACTTTTTACTTTCATGTTTTAAGCATTTACTCTCCTTGTGAACTCATTTTGATACAATCTTTATATAGCTAGTATCAAGTCTCTATGGATACAATCCCGACTCCTTTTGGGTACTTATAAATGTGTTTTGCTTGATGATCGTTGTGCCTCCATACTTGGGGAGTACAATTTGAGTGTTTATCAAAAATGATGCCATTGCCGAGGACTTGAGTTGATAGCTATTTTTGATTGCTGATTTGAAATCACTTGTTTCTTTTACTTTTGTTTGTTGTTTGTGTTGTGATTGAGCAGGCTAGCCTATGAATGAGGCTGATGACTATGAGAGCATTGACGACTTCATGGATGTCGACGAGGCTGAGCCTATGATGCAAGGGGGTGTGGGTGCAATCCGCCTACCCCCCATGTTGGGAAATGCTATACTTTACGTGACTAGTACCATGCTCCACTTAATCCAAATGAAGGGACTATTTGGTGGAGCAGCACATGAAGATTCCAACCGCTATATCTAGAATTTTTTGAAGATTTGCCAACCATTCATTTTTTAATATATCTCCCAAGAGTTCATCTGATTACACCTATTCCCTTTTTCCTTGACGGGGGAAGCCACGACGTGGTTGGAAGAGTTGCCAGATGATTCTATCACATCTTGGGCCAAGTTGGTTGAGGCATTTACATCGAGATTCTTTCCTACATCTTGAATGATCAATCTAAGAGACGAGATTACCAACTTTAGGCGACTACCAAATGATCCTCTACATGAGGTTTGGTTAAGGTTCAAAAAAAAGCTTCTCTTGTGTCTAAACCATGAGTTATCAAACAACGTATTGCTAAAAAGCTTTTATCAGTCGTTGAACTCTCTCAATAAGTCAGTGGCTGACAACCTTGTAGGTGGCACCTTCATGGACTTAGAATTTTCCATTGCCTCGACTTTGTTAGAGAAAATGACCAAAACTAACCAAGCATGGCATACGAGAGAAGCGAATGTGCCAACTTTGGGAACGCCCTCATCTATCTTGACCAATGAAATGAGGAAAAAAGATGAGGAGCGAGATGAGACAATGGCAAAAATGATGACGCAAATTGATTTAATGAACAAGCATGTAATGGAAGCTGGTGGTGCGAAGACGGTGAATGTTGTGAGTACATCGGAAATCAAAGTGAGTGATGATGAGCTGAAAATAGTTATCGATGGTAAACTATGCATTGTGTTGGTGGGTTCTATTCCTAGATATTATTGCCTGAGGGAGGAGAACCAAGGTTGGATAAGAGACAAGGAAAGGGATGAAAATTAGAGGGATAGAGACAAAGATGGTTATCGTTTTAATCACCGGAGCTCAAATCCCTATATACCTCCAAACAAAGCAGACTCTCTCTACAAACTGGGCATAAGCAAACCTGGTCATTCCAAGCTAGAGGACATGTTGTCCTTTGTTCTCAAGCAGGTGAATATGACAAATACTAGAGTAAGTGAGCTAAAGAGTGAAGTTTCAACACTTCATCAAGCTGTAAGCTATCACTCTACATCGATCAAGCATCTTGAGGCCCAAATGAACCACCTCTCAAGCCAAATGAACCCGGGGATGAAGGGGATGCTGCCTAGTGATACCATCACCAATCCAAAGAACATGTGATTTGAGGTAGTATCGTTGATCCGCGACGTTAAATCAAGCGCTGCTTGGAGACAACCCAAGTTTCTTTACTTTATTATTAGTTATCTTTTGTTGTTTTTGGGGTGTTTTTAGGGAATGCATGGAGTAGAAACATAGGTTGTGCGGAGGACTGTGTGGACCGCACATTCAAGTGTACATGTTGCACAGCTCGTCCCATGCCAAAATAGAGATCCTGGAAGGAAGTTCAAAAATTGGAGGTGACATGTTCTGAGCCTTGCGGTCCGCACGAGCCCAAGTGCGCGTGACACCTTTATCACATAGCAAACCAGAAGTCTAGGAAAACTTAGGGGAGAAAAAGGTGATATGAGAAATGACATATGGTCCGCACAACGGCTTGTGCAAAATGCATATTGTGGCGCACAAATAGTAAATTTGAATTTTAATTGACCTAACCCATTGACTGACCCGACCCAGAGATGACCCGGCCAACTTTTCTTTTTCTTTTCCTTCTTAAAACTTCCTCCTTCACCTCCTTCACCATATTTTCTCTCCAACTTCTCAATTTCTCTCTCAAAATTCTCTCTAAATCCCTCAAACTTCCCCAAAATCTTCTCCTCCCCTCACCCAACTATCTCTACCGCTTTGCCACTGTCTCCGCCGCTAGTCTCTCTGGGAAAGCCAAGTGGGTCACCATTGTTGCACTACTAAAAGCATCAATTTTCTCTCCTCACCATCTAATCTTCACTTGTGGTAAGTTCCCTGACGTTAAATACTGGTTATTATGAAGGTTGGGAACTCATATTGTGAAGCATATTTAGTAGAATTGCCATGTTGATTTTGGGTGAGATTCAAAAATTTTGGGTCCCCAAATTTTAGTTGTATTGATAATTTTGCTTATTGTCAACTTGGTAGAACTTGAATTTTGTTAATGCATACTGATTGGTAGTTAATTTTGGCCTTGAAATTTGTGTTTGGGGTGAAGTCTGAGTAACCCACTTGTGATTGACGAATGGTTTGGCCCGATGATAGATTGGGTGATGTCGTTCATAAGGGTAAACCGTCGTTAGTCATGAGATTTGGTTGAAAATTTGTATTGAGGCTGAATTTTTGCTAATTGTATACCCATGATTCCTTGTTGAAATTTTTTCTTTGGGTGTATGATCTTGTGCGGGGAGGGGTTAATTGTTACCAAAATTTGTTAGTGCCCATTCTTGCAAGTAAGGGCTTGATGTTTCCAATGATAAAGTCCATCTTAAGGGAAGTGATTAACACTGCAAGAAAAAGCTTTATTTAATACCAACATTGTGGGATGAGTTAATAATTTCGTCTTTAAAAGTACATGTATTGGGATGAGATTATATTCCGGTCCCTAATTCTGTATGTTATTATGAAGGTACAAAATCTAGTCTCTAAAGAAATTAGTAACTGGTCCCAAAGTATAATGTAGAGGTGGGAGCGGGAGAAAGTGCGCTAAATGTAATACTAAAATATTAAAATAAAAAATAAAAAAAAATTGTTTTCACCAAAACTCATCAGGCGCCAAAAATATACTACTAATTAAGTTATAATTAAAATTCATTAAAAAAAACTCTCTATATTTCATACAGATCGTCGGCTCGTCGCTACAATTCTATGCTCTAGTAGATCGAACTATGCAAATTGCAAATCTCAGCCTCTTAGCGTTTTTATCTATAGTTTCTCAAAATAGAGAAACACAGGTCGTAGGTCGCTGCCCTAATCTGATTTCCATCTACTCAAATCTCAGGTATGCCTCCTCTTCCGCGAGTTTATTTTTGTTCTTTTCTCAAAAAAATTCTTTGTTTTTCAATACAGATCGTTGTCATATTGTTTGTTTTGTTCGAGTGAAAGCTTTTCTGCCCTACGTGTTTTCTATTTATTTCTTCAAGCTTTCATTTAATTTTGTTCTTTTCTAAATTCACTATATTGCTACATTATATTCCCTATTAGCAGCTCTGCAGATAATAAAACTCAGCCAACTTAAATCTCATATTCTTCTTCTCTCGCACAATCTGGTTGTTTTTGTTTATTTGTATAATCAACTAAAGATTATTGATCAGTTGGGATTCCTAGTTGATAATCTGATCTTTTGAAGTATATTCAAGTTGAGAAAATGTGATCTTGGCATTGAATCACATCAATGGAGCGTCAAAAATAGCTTCCTACAATGTCGTTAGTAGGTGTAAGTTTTGACTCCCAATGGACTTCTTCTTTATAATGAAAGAAAGGTCCAGGGGAAGGGTGAACGAATACATAACTGGAGGATATAGGATTAACGGTAGTTCAGGATATTGAATTAACGGTTGTTTAGGCAACCTTTTGCAGTTTATGGAGAAATAAGGCATTCTTTAACATATATAAACTCTATATGAATAGAATTGAGGTTTAGGATGTAGACCAATGTGTGTGTATTATTATTCATGTATTGGTAGGAAATCACCTCCTTAGTATTCATAAGTCGTAACTTGAATTTGCGTGACACAAATTAGATAAGGCTCTCTTTACATGAATATTATGATCGAGTAGAATTCTATCTAAATAAGATCAATGTATTTGGCATATATGAAGCTCAATAAGTTTTGCATTACCATTGTGTTTGATTCCATAATAAATGTTAGAAAGGTTAGTAGTTAAAGCTCCATGCTTTTAGTGCGTCTATATTCTAACTTGTTTTAACAGTAGACATGACAAATCCACATATATGTAGCTACATATACATCAGTTTTTTCAATCTTTTACATACAACACTTTTAAGGATGTTAAGTGTTTTAATTATGATTTATGTGGAACAGTGGTGTTAAATGTTTGGTCAAAAGAGGTGACAAACAAAAGTTTTTTTGAATTTCAAAGATTGAAAGGTGAATAGATGACTTTATTCACTAATTTTAATCAGTGGATTATCGCAAGTTCTTGTATTTTTTACATTTTCAAATTAGAAATACTATAGTTATTATTGTTGTAGATCATCGTAACCTAACAGTGGGAATTAGTATAGTATGACTACTTAATCTAAAATCTCATTCACATATAGCAGGAGGTTTTGTTGCTTTTGTAATGCATTTAGTAGGTCTGGATATACCTCAGAGTCCGTCTCTATTTTTTTGTAACTAACAGAGCTTTATTAATCACCAATGTAAAGTATTACAAAGCCATAGCAGACCAACACAGTTTGCTATCAAGAAAAAGAAACACAGAGCGAGCAAATAGGGAATAATTAAAAACATAAGCTGCTGAAGTTTTGCCTTGATCTTAATGGGAGCTCGTACATTACTGATGTAGGCAATGTCTTTTGCGAGCTCGTCACAACTTCTACTCGTGTTTTCAAAGGTTTGCATGTTTCTCTCTATCCAAACTACATACACTAGTTCTTTTTTTTGAGATTAGGGTAGCTTTGTATTCACAAAAAAATTCATCATCAAAGGAATGATGAATTGGAAACTTACATCCCACATAGTGGTGGGCACTTCCCCATAAGTGTTGTTAAGTTACAAGTTTCCTAAGAAATCTACTAAATCTACAACCTCCCCTACCAACTCTTGTTTACACCAAAAAAATAGAAGACTAATACAATTCATTTTATCTTCTGAAATCTGATCTTTTGCCCTTCAAAACACCTAGAATTTCTTTATTTCCATAAGATCCACCAAATACAAGCTGCAATAGTCTTCCACCATTCTTCCTTTTTGCCTCTGCTCCCAATTCCTGGCCAACTGTTCAAGAGCTCCAAAGCTGACATCGGCATTACCCAGCTAACCCCCAGTAAACATAAGAACATGTTCCATAGATTTTTAGTTGTCTGACAGTGTATGAAAAGGTTGCTATTGACCTCATCTTCGTGCTCACACATGAAACACCTAGAGCAAATTTTCATAGCTCTTTTCTACAATGCCTCATGAGTGAGGCATGCTTTTCTGATTAGCAACCAAGCAAAACATGATACTTTTAAGGGGAATTTAACCTTCCAGATCAGCTTCCAAGGCCATCTTTCAGTCATTGACTAATTAGAGTTCATTTCCTAGTAGCATGATTTAACAGTGAAGACTCCTTTGCTATGTAGTTTCCATGTTGGTTTATCAGATCTCATAGATAGACATGTGAATATATTAAGGGTCCTTAAAAGATTAGCAACTTTCTCAATTTCCCAGTCATTCAAGGCTCTTCTGAACAAGAGATTCCAGCCCTGTTGGCTCCAGACTTGTACCACAGTAGCGGATCTCTGTAAACTCAGAGTAAATAAGTGTGGGAATAGGCTTCTAAAACTGTCTTCCCCTATCCAAATTTCATTCCAAAAAATTGTCTTCATTCCCCTCCAAACATTGATGCAGATGCATACACTAGTTCTGTATAGATCATTTTGAAAGTTGGGCATTATGAGACTTGCCTTTAGAGAAATGTATAGCCCAGGACAGATGAGTATTCCAGGATGTACTTGTACTCCATTGCCAATATAACCACTTCATAATTGTGCGCCATAATCGTGTAGTGAATGCACAATGAACAAATAGATGATCCCTTGATTCCAGATGTACTTGACATAGCTTGCACTTTGTATCAACATTCATCCCCCACTTACTAAGTCTATCAGTAGTGTGTAATTTGTTTTGCAAGTGTCACAAAAGAGTAAATTTAGATTTTGGCGTTGCATGATTACCAAACAACATACACTTCCAGGGGACTCTAGGATTATCTCTTAAAAGTTTCATGTAGATAGTTCGATAGATACAAACCTCTGATTCATTGTCTGAGTTTGCTCTAGGACACCTCTAGCAGTCATGCCATTTTTGATCATCCAGGAGGTTTGAGGGGGTATAGGAGCAGTGAAAACCGAGTTGGTCTTGAATTGTAAATCCTCCAAAATAAATAGAACACTTCCCCAAATTAGCTTGTAATCCAGATGCTTCAAATAAGTATTTAAAGGAGGTCATCAAGTCAGAAACAGACCTAGAATCACCTCTTGCAAACGAGCCCATCTCCATATTCCTACTTCTCGTATACTATAAAATTTAGGCTTCACAGACTGCTCAATTGCAGCTAAATGAAAAACTAAAGAGGTATGAAAACATCTTTTTAGAATAAATAACAGGACATTTGTATTAAAGTATATGTAGTTCAGTAGTTCCTGGCATATAGTTAGCTATTGTCATGGAACAAACTTTCTAATACAAAGAACAATTACTAGCGTCTCTGGTAAATATAGAGCGTTCACTTGTCCAGCAAAAGATTTAAGTGTTCAGATTGAGATGAATGATTTAAATGGTTTACATAGGAGATTGGTAGTCACAAACTCAAAAATCATCTGGAAGAACACAATTGTGGCCAATTCATATAACAACAAACCAAGCAAATAAACTCTTTATCTCACTTTCATCAATTCAACCCTTATTGAAGCTTTACTGCAAAAGTAAGCAACTTTCAATGATCTTGACATTATCTTAAGTACAAGACGATGGCAGTACATATTTAAAATTTAAAATTATTTCTTTTATGTAATACCATGATGGCAGTAACACGATGATCTTATATTATAATACCACACTATTTAAAATTTTCTTTTATGTAAGTATTATTAGTTTGAACTACTCGGGATAGGCTAAAAGGAACCTTGTATTCAGGTTTCAAGAATCCTTATCCTAATTATATGTGAATTTGTAATCTTTTATATATTTTAATGCTATTAGATTGTAAATTGCTATGTTTTAACTAAAAAGAGTGCCTAGGTCCTGTTGAAAGTACTATCTTAGAGTTTAGCCAGTTATGTGCATCTGATAGTAACAACTTATGTGAATCTTACAATTTTTATTATCCTTTATAGTTTCTTAATCTAATTTTAATGTATTCTCCAAGGTTATGGCACCTAGTAAGGACTGGATACAACTTTCTCTTGCTAATCGGACCTATAAAATGTAAAATACAAAGGAGAAGAATGTAAAATACAAAGTTCATGTTATAATTGTTGTAATACAACATTAGAAACTCGTCAGATGATTCAGACATATTTGAAAGTACATGGAATAGTTCAAAATTATACTTTTTGGTTTCATCATGGAGAATATTTAGGCGAATCACTGTCAGAATCTGAAGATGAATATGATGATTAAGTTGAAGATTATGAGAGTGAAGATGAAGTACAAGAACTATTGAGAGATTTATATACTAATGTTGATGGAGAAGCTACACACACTAATTGTGATGATTTTTTTAAGGAGGAACCAAATGTTGAAGCAAAAAAGTTTTATATCCTACTGAAGAATTTCGAGCAGCCACTGTACCAAAACTCAAAGGCTTCAAAGCTTTCATCTTTGATTAAATTGCTTCATATCAAAAGTATGGATCGTTAGAGTAATGAGTCATTCAGCATGCTATTGAAAATGTTAAAAGAGGAGTTGTTGCCTGATGGAGCCAATTTGCCAAATTCATATTATGAGGCAAAGAAAATAATTCGAGATCTTGGGATTTCTTACAACAAAATTGATGCATGTACTAATGATTGCATGTTATACTGGAAGGAGGATAGCTTATTCGATTCTTGCAAAGTTTGTGGTGCATCCAGATGGAAAATAGATACATATTAGTGGGGAGACAAAGAGTAAAAAGGGTAAGAAGATAGCCTCAAAGACTTTACACTATTTTCCCTTAAAGCCTAGGCTTCAGAGGTTATTTATGTCTACAAAGACATCTTCTCTAATGACATGGTATAAGGATGAAAGAACTGTTGATGGAATAATGAGGCACCCAGTTGATTCAATGGCATAGAAGTCATTCAATGAACTTCATCCTTCATTTATAGCCGAGCCTCGTAATCTTCGACTTGGACATGCTAGTGATGGATTTCAACCATTTCATAATTCAAAAACCTCATATAGAATTTGGCATGTGGTTCATATTCCTTATAATTTACCACCTTGGTTGTGTATGAAGCAGGAAAATTTTATTTTGTTAATGCTTATTCCTGGTCTAAATGGTCCAGGAGATGCAATTGATACATATCTTCAACCTCTAATAGAGGAATTGAAGGAGTTGTGGGAAGTTGGTATTTAGACCTTTGATGCACCAGCTAAACAAAATTTTAAGTTGCATACTTCTTTGTTATGGACTATCAATGACATTCCAGCTTATGGAAATTTATATGGATTGAGTACAAAAGGAAAATTGGCATGACCATCTTGCAATAAAGACACTTCCTATATTCGATTGAATAATTATATGAAGCAATGCTTTATGGGTCATCGTCGTTACCTTTCTGTTAGTCACAGGTGGAGGAATGACAAGAAGTCATTTGATGGTACAATGGAGAAATGGCTCCCACCAAAAATGCATTCTGGAGTTGAAATACTTAATCAAGTGCAAGATCTTGAAGGTCAACCATTAACAAAGGATCCTAAGAAGAGGAGGAACATTTCACATGAAAAACGAAAGGATAACTGGAACAAGAAAAGTATCTTTTTTGAACTTCCATATTGGAAAATCTCTCTTGTTGTGACATAATTTGGATGTTATGCATATTGAAAAAAAAATGTCATAATATTATAAGGACAATCATGAATGTCAGAGGAAAGACAAAGGATACAATTAAAACTCGATTGGACTTGAAGGAAATGAATATTAGGCCAAAATTGCATCCTATCCAAAGAGGAGAGAAAGTCGAAGTTCCAACTGCATGCTATACATTATCTCCTGAAAATAAGCACAAATTATGCCTTTTCCTGAAGAATATAAAGGTTCCTTATGGGTTGTCATCTAATATTTCTCAATGTGTAAACTTGAAAGATCACAAGATATCTGGGTTGAAAAGTCATGATTGTCCTGATCTTTTGCAGCATATACTCCCTCTTGCACTTTGTGGCATGTTGTCCAAAGAAGTGTAATTGGTTTGATGTATATGATAAAATAAAAGGAGTTAAAAGAGATTAATATGACTTTGTGAGTGTGAATCCGAGTAGATTTTTGAAAACAAATGAGCCTTTTGTTTTAGCGGACCAAGCATGTCAAGTGTTTTATGCTAATGACAATTCCAACAAAGGTTGGTATGTAGTGAGGAAGACTCAACCTCGTGATTCCTATGAGACTGTGAAACAAATGGATGTTGATGTTGTAGATGACTTAGAAAGTCTTTCACAAAAGAAACGAAAAAGAACTGACGAGGTGAAGTATCTTTTATGAATTAATATGATTATTGTTACCCAATTTATTACTACCTTATCACAATTTTTTTTCTTATATTTTTTTACTTTGGCTCTTTTTGCAGGTTCAATATGAAGACTGAAAATGAGGTTGGATCAACTATAAAAATTACTATCAAATGTTCATTCGTCGCGCCTGCTGCAATTAGAAAGGGACGAGGATGAGGAGGAGGGCTTAAATCTTTGACATCAAAAAAAAAAATTCAACTAATAGTTTATTTTCACAATCTAGTGATCTAGTTAATCAATACATCCAAGAAGTTGAAAGAAGTAAGTGTTTTCAAATCTTTTAAGTTTTTAATTGCATTTATAAGTGAAATTAAGTTCTAAAGCTTTTGTTTGGTCGAACAGAACAACTTGTAATTGATTTCAACAAATACAGCCTTTCTTGACTTCCATTTTCTGAGCTTCGACGCTTACCCTTCGTCTTTCCCCTGCCTCTTGTCATTCATGTTGAAAAGACTTCTTTTTGAAGGGGAAGCGTATATAATTCTTATGTATAATTTTAACAAAGTAAAAGAATGTTCCCTTCTTTCCCGGCCCTGAATGTTTAAAACTGTTTTCCAGTGAATGCTCAAATCCTGTGACAGGAAATTCTCTTTATTAGTTGGACTAGCAATGTTGTCTTTACATCCTGTATCTTCCATATTTACTCAATTTGATTTATCATTTGTGCAGTACCATATGCATTACAAGATTATTCATTTGCGTTGTAGTTGTCCTATTTTGCTATTTGCTGCTAACATTTGATAGCAAAAATTGATATTCTATTTTAGTATATTCCATTACGACAACCACTATCAATATCATAGCTCTATTCTCGCCATTCCTTGTGCCGCTGAATTTAATTGCTCAAGTATTAGTAATATGATTTATTTTCTCTAGGTTCTATTGTGAAGGGACGAGAGAAAGGACTTAAAAACTCTACCATGTCTTCTAGTCAAAGAATGGGAGCGATACAGAAGAACTCCATAGTTCTTGAGAAAGAGTATATGCAAGTTAATATTCTATTTCATCCATATACTAATCAAGTTAAGAAATACACTCAAGAAGTTGAAACAAGCGAGTTTTTTCAAATCAGTTAATCTCGGCCCTATATTATGCGAATCTAGGAATCAAAATCTGGAATTTTCCCTTTATGAACTTGTAATCCTCCCAAGTAGAAGGTAAATTTTTCCATTACACAAGCATGATGTTAAATTTTTCCAGAAAAGGAGCAATAGAAAGGACATTCCCCATTATAAGTTCCTTTATGGCTTTTGGCAAAATCAAAAAGGTGAGTCACATACCAAAAGCAGCTTGGAGCTGTGAGTGATAAGGAATAGCCGCCCATGCTATGGTTGTTACAGTGACAGCCATTGGAAGCCCATATTGCACATTGTCTCCAGCATCATAGTATCCTCACATTGACAACCGCATCATTAGCAGAACTATTAATACAAAAAGCAACCAACCACGAGGTTGGTGCAGCGTGTGCATAACCAACAGGTGCACCAATATATATACTGGCTAATGTTTCCTGTTTGCTTTTGAAAATCAAGCTCGCATACTTGTTGCACTACAATTTTCTGGTAATTAAACCTTGAGTGTCCACCTGCTAAGTCATATTATTTGTTTTCTTCAGGTGTTGTTAGGAAGGGAAGAGAACAAGGACTTAAAAAGTCTACCATGTCTTCTAGTCAAGGAATGGCAATACATAAGAACTCCATGGTTCTTGAGAAAGAGCATACGCAAGTTCAAACTCCATTTTCTTCATCTACTAATCAAGTTAAGCAATGCACCAAAGAAGTTGAAACAAGTATGTTTTTTTTCAAATCTTTTGTGTTTTTAATTTCATATATAGCTGAATTAAATGCCAAACTTTTATAATATAATTTCTTGGGTCCAGGTGCTAAAGGAATGGGACGGGTTTCTGTAAATAATGTGAGATCTAGTCAAGGAATGCGACAAATAGATAAGAATCCCCTGGTTCTTGAGAAAGAGAAGATGCAAACCAATATTTCATTGCCTACATCTATAGATCAAGTTATCCAACCCTCCCAAACAGCTGAAACTGGTATGAAATTGTAGAATCCATGTGTTATTAATTTGTACAACTGAATTTTATTGCTATAGTCCTTACCAAATTATTCAATTGTAGGATCATCTAATCCTACAAAGGTAAAAAGAGTCTGAGGGAACAATAAGTGCAAATAAGTTGTATCACTTGAAGTCAGACAGAAGTTGAAAGTAACCTTTTACAATAACCGAACGGTTGGAAAAAATATCAATATGTTTTCGCGACACTTGGGAAAAATAATTTGTAACTTTAATATGTGTCCATTGGGAGTATCATTATGGAGTGATATTAAACAACAAATGTTAGATCACATGTGGGCAGATGTTGAGGTAACAAATGTGTCTTACTCTTCTTGATTCGAGTAAGTACAATTAAAGAAAAGATGATCATGACTTTTGACACTTAGTGTATCACACAAGACACACCCTGTTGATAACTGGCCATTAGTGCGGCAAATTAGAGTAACATTTCACCTATAGTTTACCAAGTTGGCATTTGTTTTTTTTCTACACTAATAATAATGTTCTGCCTTTGGTTTTGTCAAAGAGATTGTTTATTAGTCCTTATCAGTATTATACATTACAAAATAAATAATAAAGCTGGTATTTTGAGTCGTTGACATATTGTATGTATATATTATTTATGAAGTCTTCTAGATGTATAAAAAATTGAAAGAATGTATTCAGGAGTTGTCCATGTGAAATAAAATACTTCTGTATTTTCAGGTTACTGAATATTCATACTAGTTTTCTTGATTCCACGTATTCTGTTAACCTTATCAGATTCATTGAGACAAGAAAATTCTCTGTAGAACAACCCCTTTGAATCATAAAAATTTCAAGAAAATTTCTCCATTGGTTCTTGATTTGATATTGCAGATTCTTGATTATATGGGAAATGAGTATCCATAGGTTTATTAGTACACAGGGCAATGAGTACTTTTCAAGTGATTATACTTTAGAATTTCTCAAAAGTTCAGCTAAAAATTGAGTTGATCAACAATTACAGTATTCATCATACATGGGATTTTGTAATTTTCAGCCAGATACTTACAATTGTGCAGAGGAAACTACTTGTTGGACTATTGCTTGTTCATCTTCAAGTAGTAGAGCTCACCATCGTTCATGTTGAAGTTATTAACTTAATCAATATTTTAATTGTTATAGGATAAATTCGAGAGTGTTGACATGAATGATCATCGTGATCATATCTTTGGATGGATGAATGAGCTATGGAACAAATGGAGAGGACACTTGCATGCTAAATATGTGAAGAATAAGCCAATCCTACAGGATCATAAGAATATTCCAAAGGGAGTAGACAAGAAGGAATGGGAGTGGTTAGTTAAGCAACATTTTTGTTCCGAAAGTTTTCAGGTATGCCTAGTATTTTCATTTTTTGTCTTTAAGCTTCCATTTCGGAGCCTTGTGCCAAACAGACTGGATGATTTTATAATGGTCAGGTATCAATTACTTTTTCTATTTCAATGATTAATTTAGCTGATCACATTTAGACCTCATGCCGACATGGGAGAGCATATTTTGTCCCGGCTAGTAAAGCTTTCTTTGAAATATTGGTTGAGCCAGTCCATAAGACTTGTTGCAACCCAAACTATTCCTATAGACTTCTTGCCATTTAAGTATACTTCCCCATACTTCCATTGAGAATTTGCATTTCTATAGTCATGTTAATCTTATTGTTCAAAATACAGGCGAGAAGCAGTAGAAATGCAGCAAACCGAGCTAAGTTAAAGATGCATCATCATATTGGTAGCAAGCCTATTCGAGAGATTATTTATCAACAGGTATTATCAAAAAATTATTTTCCTAAAGAAAATATTTGTGAAGTGTTATTTGACATGTTTCTCTTTAATGTAAAGGGTGGGAAAGATGGCAATCCACCTGATTTGGCGACTATTTTCTTTGAGAATCGTAAGAAAGATAAGAAGCTTGTTGGACCTGAAGCAATTGAAAAACATGTGAGTTTGATAAATTGAATATATAAATTACTTAAAATTATTATGGGTTCTGATAGAAAATGTCCTTTTATATATTTTGTAGGCTCAGATCGAAGAAATTATGAAAGCGGAGCCATCACTACAAAGCATAGAGATTGTGGAAAGATGTTGTGGACCTCAAACTCGTAGCCATGTGTTTGGATTTGGGGGTGGAGTAAAGGCAAAATACATGAAAGGTGGCACTTTTTCTAAGGCATAATTATTGTCCTCGCTATGTTCAACTCGAGAGGAAAATAATTCTTTGAATGAGGAAAATAAATCCTTTAATGAGGAAAAAAATCATTGAATGATCGTTTGTCTACCTTAGAAGATGAGATGAAATAAATAAGAAGAATGAAAGAATTCTTCGCTGCTCAACAATCACATATCTCGCATATGACATCGCCGATTTCAACTGAATGATCACTCGCTTTCTTTGCCGGCCAAGTAAGTAATAATATACCTTATTTAACTTGTTACTCTTTTCTATCTTATACTAATTATAGTAGTTGCTCGACCCTTGTTTTGCATCACTTTTTCATTTATAAGATGGAATTAGTTTATTGTTGGATGTTAGGAAGCGGCATATAAGCTAACTCATGAGAAATCTGACAGTGTTAATGCCCTTCTCTGAATCACTCAGCTCCTGCCCTCATCTGTAAACCCTTCATCTTAGGATCTAATTTCCCTGCTTCTGTCCTATCCTGCACCATCCCTTAGTCTGCTCAATTGTTCTTCTTTATTTTTTAGCATATTTTCTGTTGTAGTGGCCCTGTTGTTTGCAATGATGAAATGAAATGGCTACCTTCTTACTTGTTATAGTTGTTATTTCTTCTTGTGCTTATTAATAAAGTATCATGTTTTTAACCCTCAAAAAGTACTTGTCTTGATGATAACCCTCAGTTGCTCGACCCTTGTTTTGCATCACTTTTTCCTTTTAGATATGCAGAATCATTGTAGAAAGCTTCAATGGTTCCAATATCCTCCCAGTAGTCATCAGATAAATAGATGTGCACCTGAACTTAGACTAGTAAGACCTCTATAAGTAATACTAAGTAAATTTTCCATTGATTATTTGAACATTTGAGTATAGATTGGTTCGCCATTATTTCAAGCAGTTCCGTGATGACTAGAAACAAGTAAAAAAATAGAGGAAAACCTGATAATGGTTTCACAAGACTATAGAAAGATAGCTAATATCCAAAAATCAGATTTGGCTGAAAAAAACCTATGTTGCTCGGACACTTAAAAATGTTGATAGGTGCTCGTTGTATCCTCCATCAATGGTGCATTTTTGGAGGATCCGACACGGGTGAGACTAAAATTTTTGGAGAGTCTAAGCACCATAGTAAAAAAACTAGAAGCTAGGAATAACAAGGCCTATAACTACTAGAGTACTGTGGAAGTAAAGTTCCATACTACTTTAAATTCAGTTCTTATGACAAAAAGTAAATTTCTTCTAGTTTTTGTGATTAGAACTGTAAATGGTAATGAGTGGAGAATGATCGTTGCATGGCCTATTCTTTTTGCCTTCTCGTTTTCATTAGTCATTCAACTTCAAAAAAACCAATTTAAACTATTCAGACATGTAGCCCATTTGCATTTGTTCTGCCGCAGATGATGTCTTTGATGAAAATGCACCAGGTCATTTTATGTTCTTTCTTCATTCTTATCGTAATTGCCAAGCACATGGAGTCAGACACGGATTTTTTTTCCTTTGTAGCCAAATTGCAGACCGTTTCAAGTCATGATGTCTTTGTAAAAGTTACTATCCGTTCATTGCTAAGTGGTAGTTAACCAACTGCATTCACTACAAATAATGTTACTCTTGACTAAGATTTTGCCTAATTTGGCAACGATAAAATGGTCCAGGCCATTGTCTTTTGGAAAATCTTATTTCCACTACTCTGACGAGTGTCGTGAGTTATATTATCAATTTACCATCAAAATTTTCCATGATGGACTACAAGACTAGTAATTGAGTCAATTCTTGGTTAACGCATCTCAAAGCTTTTCTAATAAAAATTTTCTTATATTTCTTGCAGCTTGTTGATGTTTCTGGATTACACTTGATTCTTGCAGTGAGCATTTTAACTAATTCTAATGTAAAATTTATATATAATTATATATCAATAGTTATTTATCATCTTTTCAAAATTTTGTTCTTACAAATTTTGAAGATCGAAGTTACTAGTTAGTCAAGATGCAAGTTTAGAAAATGCACCAGCTCATTGTTATTTTTCTACGAACGTTATCCAAGAATTGATATCATATATAGTCTAGTTCCTAGATGTTAATTAGCTATGTTTTTTTGTTAATCAAATATTAAAACTATAACATCATGGGATGTTAACCAACTTTTTTGTAGTTAATCTCTCTCTCTTTATATATATATCATCCTTTTGAATTGACATTTTCAGTGGAAAATTTGTATTTATTGATGAAATTTAGAATTTTATGGTATGAAGTTCTAGGACCATTGATGGTAAATTAGAGACAAGAATATCATTTTGTCTCTAAAGGTTAATCTAGAACGAGGCAGTTGCTCATCTCTAAAGGTTAATTTAGGATAAGGTAGTTGCTCATCTATAAAGGTTAATCTAGGACGAGGCAGTTGCTCTTCTTTAATGGTTAATTTAGGATAATGTAGTTGCTCGTCTCTAAAGGTTAATCTAGGATGAGGCAGTTGCTCATCTCTAAAGGTTAATTAAGGATAAGGTAGTTGCTCGTATCTAAAGGTTTAACAACCAGGAAATAACCACTTTTCAAAGAAAAAAATCATTATTTTGGGACGAGATATACAGTCTCTAAAAGTATTTTTGCAGCCAGATTTTTGCCCATCACTAAAAACATATAACGACCAGCTACCAAGCCCCATCTTAAATAACCTTTAGCGAAGAAGGCTATTAGGATGGGTGGCGACCAACCTTTTCCCATCGTAATAGCTCATTTGGGACCAGATTCTGACTTTTAGGGACCATATTTCCCTTCCTTAGAGGTTGTTTTTCTTGTAGTGTAAGTTATTTGCTTTGTTATTGTTATTGTTAATGGAGATCCGGGGAAGTCTGAGTACCCAGAAGTTGTGGTCTGAATATCCCTTGCCTCCCTTATTTAATGTTGATTGGTTTGTTGGGTGGTGCCAAGTGCCTAAGCACATCTTGCTCTACGGATCACATGCGTAATTCACAAGAACACAAAGAACCTTTAAAAATTCCAATTGTGCCTTTGTGCATTTCGCATGTGATGCATAGATCTTGATTTATGGGTCGCACAAGGTATCACACTATATTGGAAAGAGAAAGACAGTCACTGCTATGAAGGGTGATGCAGGGTGTGACACACACTTTAGATGGTGCATTCTGCACCAACTTTGCACCTCGATGGAAAAATTCATGTAGGATTCTATTAGCTTGTGCGATAGCACATGCGATGCACACTCCTTCTGGTGTGTTTCGCATGTGGTCTGCACAAGCCATCAGTCACGTACCTTGTTTTTATAGTCCATTGCATTCCATCCTTTGTAGTTGCTAACTTCTTTTTAGGTTTTGTTTGGCATTTGGCTCACATTTTATGTATGCGGAATATGTCTTCTAGTAGGAGAAACACAAGAGGCCAACCAAGGAAAATGTGTGTAGTAGAAAAAGTAAGGCTTGGATTCAGGGTGGAAGGCATGAAAGCCTATTATAAGCGGGACAAGAATAGAACCTTCAATGTGGAGCAGAGTTTTAACCTGGGGGAAGTTAGGGATGATTTTCCCAACTTGCACCGTCAATTTGCTGACCGAGAGTGGAAACCATTCTAAGATATGCCTGGTGGGTATTATAAGGAGATAGTTCGAGAATTCTTTGTGTCCTATCAAGCCAAACAATATTCCAAGGGCTACAAAGGGAACAAGGAGAAGTTCCTTAACTTGGATTCAGTTGTCGTTCAGGGTAAGAAGTTTTTTGTCACCCCCGATGCTATTAATGCCATCTACTAGGGTCACCTAATTGTACCTGCCCCAGCACTCTTAGCTAGGTTGGCTGCGGAGAAAAATCCCTACCGTGAAACAGCCCATGTCATTGCTCAACGTGTCCCTATTTGGTCCATTATGGGGGGAGACATTCCAAGGAAGTCCTTGTTCTTCGAAGCTCATCTTTGGTATGATCTTGTCTGCAATCATTTCTTGCCATCCCAAAATGAACAGAAGATAACTCAATATGGGGCCATTTTGATTGCGGCAATTATGATGGGGGGCTTGTTAATTTTAGGGAGATAACAACTATGGTGATAAGGAGGAAAACTCATCGAGGAAGTGATTCTTTCCCCTTCCAAGTGCTAATTACTAAGATTTGTGCTAAGGCTGATGTTTCTACCCTCAGTTATGATACGTTCACTCATGCTACTGGGGCTATCAACCTTGACAAGAAAACAAACAGGAATGCCCCCAGGTTTAAGAGGCAAATGACTAAGTAGTTGGGGGAAGTTGACAGTGATGAGCTTAATGTTGTAGTAGATGCTTCATCTTCCTCCTGAGCTTATTCTAAGGCACGTACACATTCCCCTTCTCTGCCGATTACAAAAAGTGGCATTCAAGACATGGTGGACAAAACTCATAACCATGAGCTGCAGCTTGCTAACCTAGCTACTAAATTACCTGGGATGATAAACAAAGCTGTCAAAAATATAGTGCAAGTAGTAGTGGATAGCTTGAACACACTGTGCAAGAGGGTAGATGTCATTGAAGGGGCGATCACAACAATGCGGGAAGATATTGGCAAGGCCAAAGGTAAATCTCTAGTAGTAGAAGCAGATTTGACCACTTTGCCTCCACCTCGCTTCATTCCCGGCCTTTGGATAACCTGTTTACATCTTATACGAATAAAGAGGACATGCTGCACCATACTGATGATGAGGACTTTGAGTTCCATAAAGCCCTTCGTGACTCGACACTTTCTATGCATTCCTGAAAGGGTGGTACCGACCCAAGTGGAAGGACCTCAGATGATGAAGGAGCTACTGATAATGATGATGACGAGTCATAGTCCTCCAGGGAGTTCACCCTTCTTTCCCTTCAGCTATTAGCATTTAGGGTAATGCTTCTTTTATGGGAGGGGGTGACTTAACTTGCTTTTTGTTGATGCCCATGTTGGGCTTAAGATATTGGTTTTTTTATTGCCCTTGCTGGGCCTTGTTGACATTATAGTTCTACTAGATTTGATTTGGCCCTTGTCGGGCATATTTTGGATAATTGTGATGCTTACTTCTCTTGCAGGGCATTTTGCTTATGCTTTTGTTTTAAGCTTATTTGCGCCCTCGTCGAGCTTGCTTTTGGTTGTTGAGACTGTGTTGCCGGGTTGGTCTTACATGCCCCATTGTATTACTACCTGTTCTTTACAAATGCACAAAAGGCCTACGCCAAGGCTTGTTCTTATTGAATCATGAGTGCTCAATTTGGATATCACCTTGTTAATAGTAGTTTAGCAATAAACTCCGAGGGTTTTCTTAATACCACAATTTTTTCCCAAGGAGCAAAAGTTTTCTTTATCTTTCTTTTTCTTTTGTTTTTGTGTCGAACAGGGTTGGTGTTTCCATATGATAGATTGAGAGACGACTTTTTTAAGGAAAAAATGCCAAGTTCTAGTTTTAAATTGAGTCCGTAGTTGCTTGTCTCGAAATAGGCCCATAGAAAATTTTCTCTTGGTAAATTTTTTTCGAAAATAAAAGGAAGAAGGGAAATGAATTTTTGAGGAAAATCCTTCTCTTGTCATGACTTGCACACTCTCTCTTTAGCTTGATTGACTCACTAATGAGTGTGTAACAAACTCGGAATAGCTTGTCGAAAATCATTTGTCCTAATTGATTTTGAGACTAATGAAAGAAGTCTTGTGGCATCATGCCTTTTGTGGTGAGGATTTATCTTGATTCTCGTGCATGCATGTCGTATAGAACTTTCCCAAAATATGATTCAAGACAAAATTCTAGGTGTTACCAAGCTTGGAAGATGACCTTAGGCCTTTTTTGATAGCCACTTCACCCAAATGACTTCCCATTACATCAATCCTAGTGAACCCCTTTGAGCTTGTAACCGTTCTTTGGTACCTTGTTAACACCTTGACATTTTTGAATCTCTATCTTCGCACCCGTCCTCCCTAATTGCTTGAAAGTGAAATGTAGGATAAAGCCTAAGTTTGGGGGGGAAATGAAAAGACAACATTGGCAAACGCCTATGTTTGGGAGTGTATGTGATCAAATGAAGAGAATAAAAGGAATGCACTTCAAATGCAAGGTAGCACCTTAGGTTTGAATTGAAAATTGCTCGAAAAGTCAATTTGTTGAGCAAAAATTCAAAAGAAAAAATAGGTTCTACTAAATAAAGGAGATACAAGGAGTCGAATGATCATGATTAAAAAAGAGAAGCTTGGGTTGTGTGAGAGAGAAATAAGGTGAAGTTGAAGTTAGAAAATGTGAGCGGTGTTTGAAATGATAACAAAAAGCATTAGGGAGGTGTAGTCACTTGAACCAAATGAAATCCACACCTTAGACCTAGCCAACATTGTAACTCGCAAGTCCTTGGTGATTCCAAGCTTGGCTACCTTACATTAGTGGTGATTTACATGAAGGGCAAGCCTATGGTACAACGCATATGCACTTGAACTTCCTTGAGAGAGTGAGAGTCTTCTTGGTTCTCCTGTAATACTGTTGGTTTGAGAATTGATTGATTTTGAGTGGGGTTCTCTCTTGTGGTGAGTGACATCATGCACTCGAATTGAAACATGAAGTCTCTATCTCAATTGAGGGGAATAAATGATACAAGTTGTGTGGCGAATCTCGAGGAAAACCTTGACGGTATATGCTAATGGCTTAAGAAGCTTAATTGTCTTGTTTTGAATGACCAAAGTCCCTTGATTTTTAATTTTAAATGAAGTCCTTTTGGAAAAGGTTTTGAAATAGCCAAATGCCTTGTGTTTATGGTGGTTCAAATTTAGATGAGCATCGTAATTGGGTCTTTTGTTTATTCTTTTTCCTAATTTTTTAGTATAGATTAGTCTTTTGTGCCTTGATTGAGCCTAGAGCATATTCATTCCTTGCCTTGTGAGTAGCTTTCTTGAGGACAAGCAATAGTTCAAGATTGGGGGTTTGATAAGTCGATAATCTAACAACTTATTGAGCCTTTATCCATGAATTATTTTTATGTTTTGAATAGATTTAGAGGTTCTTATGGCCTTTATTTATGTCTATGTAGGTACTTTTGATCAATGATATAATCCAAGAAAATGGACCCAAAAAGATCTTAAAAGGAGTAAAGTGTGAAGTGACAAAAAAAGACAGAATCTGCCCTGAGAGGCAGCACTTGTGCGACACGCTCAAGTGGTGGTGCATTCTGGACCTCCCATTGCATGAAGCTTAGGATTTCCTGAAGGATCTGTCACGGGGTACAGTCCTCATGCAATGCCCACAACCCATGGTGCAAACCGTACCCATTTCACATGACGCCTCCCAAGTTGGCTGATTCACTGGTTCAATTGAAGATGGTGTGCGATGCGCACATCATGACGTGCAAACCTCACATCGCGTCGCACACCACCCAAAGGTCAATTTTGTCCTGAATTTTAGTGATGTTTTGGGAAAGTATAAGAGGCCAATTTAGGCACAATTGGAAAAAAATATGCAGTCCTGAATATTCTGAAGAGTGTTTTACTTTGAGAATAAGTTTTCCTCTCCAACAAGAAGAGGGTTTCAATCTATTCTCTCTTCAAAACCTTGGTTAACCATTTGTGTACTCAAATTGAGCTTAGAACTTGAGATTAAGCTTGAATGAAGAGGATTGTGACTTACCTATTTGGTATATCTCTCTCTTTTATTATGAGTCGCTAATTTCATTTATCTAGGGATGTGTTGATAATGGATGCATGACAAATTGGTGTGGGTGTTGTTAATTCTCACTTATAATTGCTTATTTGACATGGGTCTAGTACTTTAACCAAGTTTTAATCCTAAAATTTGTGGTTGCAAACATTAATTTTCATTATTTGTCTATGTTGTTGCTTGAAAGAGAATTTCATGGTTTCTTATGTGAGATAACTAGTGGGAACTTGGGACTCCATACATATTTGAGGCTAGAACTAGCTCATATCGATGGAATCACTCACTTTAGGGTCTAAGCTAGAGATAGTATGACCTCCCCAAGCTAGATATTGGTTGCTTATTAATTTAACTGATAATGCTCTAACTCGGATCATCGGATATATGGTTGTTGATCGACAGATAAATAATCATACTCATGACTAATGCTACTTGTGTCAATAAGAGAGAATAAGTGTGAATTTATAATCAACCTATCCCACATTAATGCGCCATTCGATTCACATCCCTAGTCTCCTACTCAATTTGGTACACCCGCTTTACTCATTTGCTTTAATTCGAATTGTGATTGTAGTGACAAAATCCCAATTCCCCGAACCTTTTACTTTCATGTTTTAAGCATTTACTCTCCTTATGAACTCATTTTGATGCAATCATCTTATAACTAGCATCAATTCTCTGTGGGTAAGACCTCGACACCTATTAGGTACTTATAAATGTGTTTTGCTTGACGATTGTCGTGCCTCCATAATTGGGGAGTATGGTTTGAGCATTTATCAACTGTTCAGGAGGTTTCTAAACCTCCATATGCGATGACATCACTTTGCCTGCTTTAGCAGATTCTTTCTCTTCTGATCACTTTCGTACTTTAATTCTATTTTAAGCTCTTTGGGTTTAAATCATTTGCATTCTCTATTTGACCAAGAGTACCTATATTTATGTTAATAAAGGCAATTAGTACCTCTAATTCTCATAAAAATATGGCAATAATTCATTTATAAAGGCTCAATAAGTTGGTGGATTACCAAGTTATCACCGCTGCAGTGAAGCTCACGAGACAGAATAACAAGATTTAATGTTTTCAACTTTCAGTTCTCTTCTAAAAAGAGGGTTTATCTTGAAAACATCCTAGAGTAAGTTCTAAGTCAGAACACCAAGAAAAGAGAGGGAAATCTATCAAAAAACATGGCTTCACCCTCTTCCTTGCATATTTTTTATTAGGATTCCTAATTTGAGAGCAAGGAGCACGGTTGCATGTGGTTTATGACAGCAGGTCAGCATTGAGGTAGGTTATAGTTTAATGAGTAGTAGACTTCGATTAGCTAATTGCATGCTGATGTGCCGCCATTTTACGGCACTTTCGACTCCTTTTAACTAAGAACAATCGTACGTTTTCAAGCAACCATCGTCGTTTTTGATGTGTTTATGGTGTATTTTCAGGAAATAGGAACAAACATGGAAACGGAAGGAAATACGAGCAAAAAGACGTTCTGGATAAGAGTGACGGTCCGAGTGACGGACCGTCAAGCGAGTGACGGAACGTCAAGCCCAAGCCGTCAAGATGGGGCAGCACCACTGCCTAGTGGTGACGGCCACCGTGACGGGCCGTCAAGGTGGTGACGGTCCGTCACCCAAACTGTCACGTCAAAGCCGTAGCACACCAAGGCAGCCCGCGATTAGGATTCCTACCGTGTTTGGGATTTGGTTTCTTGGATTCCTAATGCGTTTGGGATTGTGTTTCTTGGACGCACCAAGGCAGCCCGCAATTAGGATTCCTACCGTGTTTGGGATTTGGTTTCTTGGATTCCTAATGCGTTTGGGATTGTGTTTCTTGGACTCCTATAAATACCCTATGTTAGGTTTATTTTATTATGATGCAAATCACGTTTTTTACAATAGTTTTAGGAGATTTGAGCTAAACTTCGAGAGCAAGAAACACGGTTTCTTTGTCTTGAAATCGTGTTCTTGAATTGTTCTTGGGATCTTGTTTTTCTTGTTCTTGAAATAATTGAAGATTGGTTTTCATTATATTGTAAGAATCTCTTCTCCTTATTATGAATACTATTCTCTTCTCTTTTCTTAATAGCATGAGGAACTAAACCTCCCACGACTAGCGTTGTGGGAGCCATGGCAAACGTAGCAAGATAGATTTCGGGTAGCGACGGGTTCACTATATATGTTGTCACATTGTTAATCATACATTATTTAACGTTTTCTAGTGGCTGCAAATATTAGAACATGCCTAGGATTAATTTGCTTGAGTAAAGAGATTAAAACCGGGAAACTTGATTAGCGACGAGGATTCGAGACTACTAACTCTCATCTTATGATTAATGCTGTAACTAGATTAATCTACTTGATGTTTAGGATTGAAATCTAAAAGCACACCTTTTCAAGTTCGAGAGAATTGAAAAGTAAATTCGTCTATTTGGTTGAGAAACGTTTAGACGATACCATTAATTCAATCGCATCGTGACACGCATATAGAAAGAACCCTGTTAAGGCTAGAATCAACTTTGTTACCAACGCCATGGTAAACACATCCCTAGTTCTCTCTCTCCTATTGATTATCATTCATACGTTAATTGTTTGTTTTGTTTACAAATTGTTCACACAAAACCCCCCCTTTATTTACCGGAAACTATTGACGACTAGTCACTTAATTCACTAACGACTTAATTCTCACCATATTCTTTGTGGGATCGAACCCAACCTCTGTTGGGTTCTATATTTTACTACGACCGCTTACTCTTCTTTAATTAGAGGTGTAGTTTGGGCGTTATCAAAAAGTGGCGCCGTTGCCGGGGAATACGGTTGTTTGTTAAGTCCGGTGTGTTTATTTGACTCTTAGTCATACTTTCCTGCTTTTACGTTTATTTGTTGTTTTTGTTTTTAAAAGGGTACATAGTTGTGCATGCCAAGTACCCGGCACTCGGGGGAATCAACAGTACCTTACGACCCCGAGCTTACTAGAACGTTAAGGCAGAATATGGCCGCACAATAAGAAGCAGCAAGGCTCGCTGCAGAACTGCAGGCCCAACAAAATCTGAATGCTAATGGTCTGCAGGACGATATTATGCTGAATGATGAGGACATCGAGTTCTCATGCTTTGGAGACCCTGGCGGTCTCCAACATCATTCCAGAATCTGAGTCCAATCGACATCACAGGTATTCCTTTCTCTCACAGTGTTTAGCTTTCATATCTATGCATTGGGGACAATGCATGAGTCTAAGTTGAGGGTGTTGGGAAACCTGAGAGTCACCACCGAGTGTTTTTGTTGCCGTGTTTCTTTTCCCTTCGGTGTGCTATCTAGTAGAACCGGCATGTTTAGGTTGTTATTTTAAATTTTGTTAGATGTTTTCTTGTGTCTATATCAAAGCATCATGGCGTTTTCTTGACTAAAAGGAGGCCCCTTTAAAAATTTTCTGGTTTTGTACTTATGTTGAAATGATTGATTGTCTGGATCCTTGAATGTCATTGTGTGGTTATGATTAGAATAAGTATGCTTAAGCCGAGCGGTTGTTTTGATAGTTTGTAGTGATATAGTTTCTGGGTGCCAAGAGTGTGTGAGATTATTGTTATAAATTCTTACTATGTGCATGCATCTAGAACTTGCCCGGTCTATTTTGTTAAGTTTGAGTTTGGTTGCTTAGGAAAGGATCACAGGCCCTTTTTGTATGCAGTCCACTTAGCCTAAAAAAACCATCCAAATTCGCATAATCCCGTTGATCCCTTTTTGAGCCATAATTGACCTTGTTTTTTCAATAACCTGTCACCATGCCTGTTTAACTTTGAATCCCTATTTTGGCCCTGGTCCTTCCTTGTACATCGTGCACCTCAACCCAGGCAATCAGCCTAAGTTGAGGGTGGCTACTATAGAGGTAAACCCGATTTTGGCCCTGGTCCTTCCATGGACATTGTGCACCTCAACCTAGGCAATCAGCCTAAGTTGAGGGTGGCTACTATAGAGGTGAATGATAAGAAAAAAGAGGATAGTGAAGATTGGTTGTGAATAGAATGAAAATTCGAGTGTGTGCCTAAGAAAAGAAAAAAAAAGAGATGAAAAAGAACGAAAAAAAGTAATAAAAAGAATTGTCAAAATAAAGAGGCCGCACCTGTAGCTAGAACGAAGGAAATAAAAAGGTGAATAAGGATGGACAAAGTAAAGTTAGGTGGTAATAAGATGTCGGTTGTTCCAAGGAGGGCTTAGTCACTAACCCCTAAATGTATCCTACCTGCACCTGAAGCCTCATTACAAGCCAAAACAAGTATTGTAGTGATCCTAAGCGGCTCTGAAGAACTGAAATAGAATAGTAAGGGCAAGCCTATGGTATCGCATGTGCATTGTTTGAAATCGTTTGTGAGTGTGAGCGCTTACCTAGTCCCAAATCTTGTGTGTGGGATTTCTTTGTGGTGAGGGCACCAAGATTTCTGTATTGTCTATTGATTGTTAGGATAGCTGCGCGTGTGTATGTAGAATGTTCTATTATATCGGAATGACATGTTTGGATCCTTGCAAGTTAGCGTTTCATACATTTATGTGCTATAAGGGAGCTTGATTTAGAATTGAAGATAAGTTTGAATGACCATGAGTTGCTATAGACATGAGTTTTTTTTTTAGTTGAGTCGTCGTATTGTTTTTTATATGTCATGTTGCTTGAGGACAAGCGAACGTTTTAAGTTGAGGGTGTTGATGTGCCGCCATTTTATGACACTTTCGACTCCTTTTAACTAAGAACAATCGTACGTTTTCAAGCAACCGTCGTCGTTTTTGATGTGTTTATGGTGTATTTTCAGGAAATAGGAACAAACATGGAAACGGAAGGAAATACGAGCAGAAAGACGTTCTGGATAAGAGTGACGGTCCGAGTGAAGGACCGTCAAGCGAGTGATGGACCGTCAAGCCCAAGCCATCAAGATGGGGCAGCACCACTGCCTAGTGGTGACGGCCACCGTGACGGGCCGTCAAGGTGGTGACGGTCCGTCACCCAAACCGTCACGTCAAAGCAGTAGCGCACCAAGGCAGCCCGCGATTAGGATTCCTACCGTGTTTGGGATTTGGTTTCTTGGATTCCTAATGCGTTTGGGATTGTGTTTCTTGGACGCACCAAGGCAGCCCGCGATTAGGATTCCTACCGTGTTTGGGATTTTGTTTCTTGGATTCCTAATGCGTTTGGGATTGTGTTTCTTGGACTCCTATAAATACCCTATGTTAGGTTTATTTTATTATGATGCAAATCACGTTTTTTACAATAGTTTTAGGAGATTGGAGCGAAACTTCGAGAGCAAGAAACACGGTTTCTTTGTCTTGAAATCGTGTTCTTGAATTGTTCTTGGGATCTTGTTTTTCTTGTTCTTGAAATAATTGAAGATTGGTTTTCATTATATTGTAAGAATCTCTTCTCCTTATTATGAATACTATTCTCTTCTCTTTTCTTAATAGCATGAGGAACTAAACCTCCCACGACTAGGGTTGTGGGAGCCATGGCAAAGTAGCAAGATAGATTCCGGGTAGCGACGGGTTCACTATATATGTTGTCACGTTGTTAATCATACATTATTTAACGTTTTCTAGTGGTTGCAAACATTAGAACATGCCTAGGTTTAATTTGCTTGAGTAAAGAGATTAAAACCGGGAAACTTGATTAGCGACGAGGATTCGAGACTACTAACTCTCGTCTTATGATTAATGCTGTAACTAGATTAATCTACTTGATGTTTAGGATTGAAATCTAAAAGCACACCTTTTCAAGTTCGAGAGAATTGAAAAGTAAATTCGTCTATTTGGTTGAGAAACGTTTAGACGATACCATTAATTTAATCGCATCGTGACACGCATATAGAAAGAACCCTATTAAGCCTAGAATCGACATTGTTACTAATGCCATGGTAAACACTTCCCTAGTTCATTCTCCTATTGATTATCATTCATACGTTAATTGTTCGTTTGTTTATGCATTGTTTACACAAAACCCCCCTATTTACCGGAAACTATTGACGACTAGTCACATACTTCACTAAAGGCTTAATCTTCACCATATTTTCTGTGGGATTCGACCCCAACCTTTGTTGGGTTCTATATTTGACAACGACCGCTTACGCTTCTTTAATTAGAGGTGTAGTTTGGGCGTTATCAAAAAGTGGCGTCGTTGCCGGGGAATACGGTTGTTTGTTAAGTCCGGTGTGTTTATTTGACTCTTAGTCATACTTTCCTGCTTTTATGTTTATTTGTTGTTTTTGTTTTTGACAGGGTACAGAGTTGTGCATGCCAAGTACCCGGCACTCGGGGGAATCAACAGTACCTTACGACCCCGAGCTTGCTAGAACGTTAAGGCAGAATATGGCCGCACAACAAGAAGCAGCAAGGCTCGCTGCAGAACTGCAGGCCCAACAAAATCTGAATGCTAATGGTCTGCAGGACGATATTATGCTGAATGATGAGGACATCGAGTTCTCATGCTTTGGAGACCCTGGCGGTCTCCAACATCATTCCAGAATCTGAGTTCAATCGACATCACAGGTATTCCTTTCTCTCACAGTTTTTAGCTTTCATATCTATGCATTGGGGACAATGCATGAGTCTAAGTTGAGGGTGTTGGGAAACCTGTGAGTCACCACCGAGGGTTTTTGTTGTCGTGTTTCTTTTCCCTCCGGTGTGCTATCTAGTAGAACCGGCATGTTTAGGTTGTTATTTTAAATTTTGTTAGATGTTTTCTTGTGTCTATAGCAAAGCATCATGGCGTTTTCTTGACTAAAAGGAGGCCCCTTTAAAAGTTTTCTGGTTTTGTACTTATGTTGAAATAATTGACTGTCTGGATCCTTGAATGTCATTGTGTGGTTATGATTAGAATAAGTATGCTTAAGCCGAGCGGTTGTTTTGATAGTTGGTAGTGATATAGTTTCTGGGTGCCAAGAGTGTATGAGATTATTGTTATAAATTCTTACTCTGTGCATGCATCTAGAACTTGCCCGGTCTATTTTGTTAAGTTTGAAGTTTGGTTGCTTAGGAAAGGATCACAGGCCCTTTTTGTGTGCAGTCCACTTAACCTAAAGGACCATCCAAATATAAATAATCCCTTGATCCTTGTTTGAGCCATGATTGACCTTATTCTTTCAATAACCTGTCACCGTTCCCCGTTTAACTTTGAATCCCTATTTTGGCCCTGGTCCTTCTTTGGACATCATGCACCTCAACGCAGGCAATCAGCCTAAGTTGAGGGTGGCTACTATAGAGGTAAACCCTGTTTTGGCCCTGGTCCTGCCATGGACATTATGCACCTCAACACAGGCAATCAGCCTCAGTTGAGAGTGGCTACTACAGAGGTGAATGATAATAAAAAGAGGAGGGAGAAGATTGGTTGTGAATAGAATGAAAATTCGGGTGTGTGCCTAAGAAAAGAAAAATAAAAAGAAGTGAAAAAGATCAGAAAAGTAACAAAAAGAATTGTCAAAATAAAGAGGCCGCACCTGTAGCTAGAGAGAAGGAAATAAAAAGGTGAATAAGGATGGACAAAGTAAAGTTATGTGGTAAGAAGACGTCGGTAGTTCCAAGGAGGGCTTAGTCACTAACCCCTAAATGTATCCTACCTGCACCTGAAGCCTCATTACAAGTCAAAACAAGTCCTGTAGTGATCCTGAGCGGCTTTCTGAAGAACCGAAATAGAATAGTAAGGGCAAGCCTATGGTATCGCATGTGCATTGTTTGAAATCGTTTGTGAGTGTGAGCGCTTACCTAGTCCCAAATCTTGTGTGTGGGATTTCTTTGTGGTGAGGGCACCAAGATTTCTGTATTGTCTATTGATTGTTAGGATAGATGCGCGTGTGTATGTAGAATGTTCTATTATATCGGAATGACATGTTTGGATCCTTGCAAGTTAGCGTTTCATATATTTATGTGCTATAAGGGAGCTTGATTTAAAATTGAAGATGAGTTTGAATGACCATGAGTTGCTATAGACACGAGTTTGTTTTTTAGTTGAGTCGTCGTATTGTTTTTTTTTATGTCATGTTGCTTGAGGACAAGCGAACGTTTTAAGTTGAGGGTGTTGATGTGCCGCCATTTTACGGCACTTTCGACTCCTTTTAACTAAGAACAATCGTACGTTTTCAAGCAACCGTCGTCGTTTTGATGTGTTTATGGTGTATTTTCAGGAAATAGGAACAAACATGGAAACGGAAGGAAATACGAGCAAAAAGACGTTCTGGATAAGAGTGACGGTCCGAGTGACGGACCGTCAAGCGAGTGACGGACCGTCAAGCCCAAGCCGTCAAGATGGGGCAGCACCACTGCCTAGTGGTGACGTCCACCGTGACGGGCCGTCAAGGTGGTGATGGTCCGTCACCCAAACCATCACGTCAAAGCAGTAGCGCACCAAGGCAGCCCGCGATTAGGATTCCTACCGTGTTTGGGATTTGGTTTCTTGGATTCCTAATGTGTTTGGGATTGTGTTTCTTGGACGCACCAAGGCAGCCCGCGATTAGGATTCCTACCGTGTTTGGGATTTGGTTTCTTTGATTCCTAATGCGTTTGGGATTGTGTTTCTTGGACTCCTATAAATACCCTATGTTAGGTTTATTTTATTATGATGCAAATCACGTTTTTTTACAATAGTTTTAGGAGATTTGAGCGAAACTTCGAGAGCAAGAAACACGGTTTCTTTGTCTTGAAATCGTGTTCTTGAATTGTTCTTGGGATCTTGTTTTTCTTGTTCTTGAAATAATTGAAGAATTGTTTTCATTATATTGTAAGAATCTCTTCTCCTTATTATGAATACTATCCTCTTCTCTTTTCTTAATAGCATGAGGAACTAAAACTCCCACGACTAGGGTTGTGGGACCCATGGAAAACGTAGCAAGATAGATTCCGGGTAGCGACGGGTTCACTATATATGTTGTCACGTTGTTAATCATACATTATTTAACGTTTTCTAGTGGTTGCAAACATTAGAACATGCCTAGGTTTAATTTGCTTTAGTAAAGATATTAAAACCGGGAAACTTGATTAGCGATGAGGATTCGAGACTACTAACTCTCGTCTTATGATTAATGTTGTAACTAGATTTATCTACTTGATGTTTAGGATTGAAATATAAAAGCACACCTTTTCAAGTTCGAGAGAATTGAAAAGTAAATTCGTCTATTTGGTTGAGAAACGTTTAGACGATACCATTAATTCAATCGCATCGTGACACGCATATAGAAAGAACCCTATTAAGCCTAGATCGACATTTGTTACTAACGCCATTGGTGAAACACTTACCCTAGTTCATCTCCTATTGATTATCATGTCATACGTTAAATTGTTCGTTTGTTTACGCATTGTTTACAACAAAACCCCCTATTTACCGAAACTATTGATCGACTAGTCACATAGCTTTCCTAAGGCTTATATCTTCACCATATCTCTGTGGGATCGACTCCAACCTTTGTTGGGTTCTATTTTGACAAGACCGCTGTACGCTTTCTTTAATTAAGGTGTAGTTTGGCGTTATCACCGGTGATCTGCAACGCCTGCCATACAAAGCCTCAAAAGGTGCCATGCCGATACTCGCATGGAAGCTGTTATTATAAGCAAACTCTGCCAAGGGAACAAACTGATCCCAAGAACCTCCAAAGTCAAGAACACAGGCTCGAAGCATGTCCTCCAAAATCTGAATGGTCCTCTCGGACTGGCCATCTGTCTGAGGGTGGAAAGCGGTACTAAGATGAACCTCTGTACCCAAATCTCGCTGAATAGCCCTCCAGAACTGAGATGTGAACTGAGTGCCGCGGTCTGAAATAATAGAAGCTGGGACCCCGTGCACCGAACAATCTCACGAAGGTAGATCTGAGCTAACCTCTCTGCACCATAAGAAGTCTGAACCGGCAAGAAATGTGCTGACTTAGTCAGCCTATCAACAATCACCCATATGGAATCAAACCCATGAGAAGTACGAGGCAAACCAACAACGAAGTCCATAGTAATCCCTTCCCACTCCACTCAGGAATGGGAAGTCGCTGCATCAAACCACCAGGTCTCATGTGCTCGAACTTAACCTGCTGACAGTTCAAGCACCGAGATACGAAATCCGCTATATCCCGCTTCATACCACTCCACCAGTAAAGCTGCCTCAAGTCTCTATACATCTTTGCTGTGCCAGGGTGAATGGAGTATCTAGTACAATGTGCCTCATGAAGTATCAACTGAATCAAATCACTAATCCTCGGAACACAAAGGCGACTATCAAATCTCAGAACCCCATCTGAATCTAGAGCAACCCGACTGGTCTCATCCTGAACAACCCGATCACGAAGGTCACACAACTGCTGATCCTCAAACTGACGGCCCTGAATCTGATCAATCAAAGTAGAACGAACCTCAACACTGGCGAGAACTCTGCTAGGATCCGACAAGTCAAGCCTAACCAGACGGTTAGCCAAGGACTGAATATCCAAGGCCAACGGCCGCTCTGAAACTGAAAGAGAAGCTAGGCTACCCATACTCACTGTCTTCCGACTCAAGGCATCCGCTACCACGTTTGCCTTGCCCGGATGATACAGAATAGTAAAGTCATAGTCCTTCAGTAACTCGACCCATCTCCTCTGTCTCGAGTTCAACTCCCGCTGACTCGTGATATACTGAAGACTACGGTGATCGGTGAAGATATCACAGTGAACTCCATATAAATAATGCCTCCAGATCTTGAGCGCGAAAACTACCGCCGCCAACTCTAAGTCATGAGTGGGGTAGTTGCGCTCGTGAACCTTCAGCTGCCTCGACGCATATGCTATTACTCGACCCTGCTGCATCAACACACAACCAAGACCAACCCCAAAAGCATCACAATACACGGAGAAGCTCTGACCCTCAACCGGCAAAGTCAAAACTGGAGCTGAAGTCAATAAGGCCTTAAGCCTCTGGAAGCTATCCTCACACTGATCCGACTACTGAAATGGGATATCCTTCCTAGTCAGCATAGTCAAGGGTGCTGCTATGGAAGAAAATCCCTCAACGAACCGTCTGTAGTAACCTGCTAACCCAATAAAGCTGCGAACCTCAGTAATAGTCGTAGGTCTAGGCCACTCACAAAACGCTGAAATCTTTCTCGGATCAACCCTAATCCCATCCTTAGACACCACGTGCCCTAGGAATGCAACTGACTCAAGCCAAAACTCACACTTTGAGAACTTGGCATAAAGCCGATGATCTCTCAAAGTCTGGAGTATAACCCTCAAGTGCTGCTAATGCTCTCTCTACTTACGTCGAGTATCACCAAGATGTCGTCTATAAAACCATCACTAAATGAGTCCAAATACGGGCCAAGAACGCCTGTGCAATACCCAAGTTCATAAAGGCTGCGGGGGTCATTAGTCAACGCCAAAGAACATCACCAGGAATCTCATCAATGGCGCATATAACGTGTCCTGAATTGCTGTCCTTAGGGAT